>SNQJ01S0085149.1:23401-34382 GCA_010110895.2 Picea sitchensis | reverse complement strand
GTCATGTCTCTCACTAGTATAGGGAGTACAAAGTTCGTTGTTGATGTAAATAGTCGCAACACCACCCTAATCTAAAAGAAGTAGTGGGTTGTTTTCAATAAGAGAACCAATTTTGAGGGCATGATTAACAACTCCAATCAAGTCAAACTTTCCCATAGCCTTCCCCAATAATAACTCTACATTGAAATTGATGCTCTTGGAGAAGAAATTTAAGAACTTGATGTTTAATTAATGAAATGCGAGGAGGATCATAGCAATTTGATGTTGAAATCAATGTACAGTAAATGTTAAGAATCCATATCCACAAATAAAGGAGGTGAGTGAATTATGAGAGTTAAACATTTGTAACCCATAATATTTCCATTACAATGGCTATCAAGGCCCACCAAAGCCCCAAATATTTTCAAATTCCCTGGCATGGCCCGCAACTTAATGTGTTACTCACAACCATGACACTTTCCACACTTATATCAATCTATCATTAATTTTACATTTGTGTACACATTATAATTACAATATAAATGTTGACTCCATTGACTTGGCAATTGGATCAATATTAAGTTAAAATATGTATAATTATACAATGAGTCATTAAATTATCTCCCAAGCCTTCTCTCTATTCTAGATTTAATTTTTTTGTTATTCATAACATGGTTCAAACTCCTCAATATATTATATATGTTAAAATTTTGCTTAAGCAGTTAAGTGTAATCAATATTTTTTAACTATAAACTATAACTGCATATATAAAGATCACTAAAAGAAAGACATCCACAATATACACAAGATTTATCTTGGGAAACCCTCCTGGGGGAGAAAACCCAACAAAGCTTCTTCAATATAGATTCGTCAACAAGTAAAATGTCTCTCTCCAAGAGATATCTCCCAAAACAAAAGATAACCAGAAGATAGACCAAAACCATAACCAAAATAGGGTAGCGCACCACTAGACCAAGATAGGCCTCCAAGAGATAACCAAAATCCTTCACCAAAACACCCTTACTATGTAGTTGTGTCTCCTCCTAAGACTTGCACACTTTTCCTTGAGAGAGAACACGTGTGTTGTGTGTGTTGTCCAAATGAGGCGCATAGCCTCTTATAAATACAAGTTGAGACACCCTGAAATTAGGTCAGGGACGACTTGTACAAATGACACTTTCTAATTTGCATTTTACTTTTTACAAAGGCACAATAGGGTCGACTTTACAAATAAAACATAATATTGTTATTTTAGGGTTTTGACTTGGTCTAATACAATGCAAATACAATAAGAATATCTTCTGAAGCTACTCAAACTTCAACACTCCCTCTTAGCAAGGAAGGTATTATTTTGGCACGATCGTCACTATTGTTTCTGCACTTATGTACACTTGACCATTGACTTGTTGACTTTCCACAAATCTATATTGAAGAAGTTTTCTAACCACGTCAAGCATCCAGGGTCTCATCGTTCTTCGGGTTTTATGTCATCACGGGGCTTCAAGTCGCCAGCTCAGACAAAATCTAGCATCTAATTCATTCAGAACTACTAACCTCGCCAGCTCACACAAAATATGACATCTAGTTCATATAGAACTAGTAACTCGCCAGCTCACACAAAATCTGGCATCTAGTTCATACAGAACTAGTAACTCGCTAGCTTACACAAAATCTGGCATCTAGTTCATACAGAACTAGTAACCTATGGTTGGCACACCAGGCAACCATTCCATAGTGACCAAGTATTTAATCACAAGGATTATGCGATGTAGTGCATGCACACTATCCATCTATCCCAAGGCTAGGAGACACCTCCAACCACACAGGTTGGCCCTCCAGCTTGAAAAGATGGAAAACTCGCTAGCCTTGAAGGCTCGACATCTGATGACCTTGTGCAAGGTCATGTTGACTGGTGCCATAGTCAGTAACATGCCCATGAATGACTACCTGTTGTTACCGCCACACGTTGATGTTGTTGCCTTGGAATCACATTTGTAACTCATCACTCCCTCTTACTAGGGAAGTCCTTTTGGACCACACCAAGCTTGTCCCTAAAGTACACAAACTTCACCCTTGACAGAGGCTTGGTTAACACATCAACTATTTGCTCATATGTTGAGACATACTAAAGATTCATTGGTCCCTTTTGTACCATATCTCGGATATAATGGTACTTGATCTCGATATGCTTGGACTTGTCATGAAACATTGGGTTCTCTGACAACTTCACACAACTCAGGTTGTCACACTAGATACAAGTCACCTCTAACTCAAGATCAAACAATCCTACAAGCAGCTTCCGAAGACACATTGCTTCGTTGTTAGTTGAACACGCTGCTATATACTCTGCCTTAGTCGTATTGAGTGCCACACTAGTCTGCTTACTGCTAAACGATGAGACCATAGTTGATCCCAAACTGAAGCAACATCCAGATGTACTCTTCTAGTCTGCAACACTACCAACCCAATATGAATCAGTAAAGCCTTACAGGCTTATCTTATGATCTAAAGCATATCTGAGTCCATAGTCAATTGTACCTTTAAGGTACCTCAACACATGTATTGTTGCAATCAAGTGAGCACCTCTAGGTTCGACCATATACCGACTCAATGTGTTCACCGCAAAACATATATATGGCCTTGTGTTCGTTAGGTACATCAACGAACCAATCATATGTCCTTACATGGTGGCATCCACTGTCTCTAAAGATGTATCACTCAATAACTTCATATTCGTCACCATCGGTGCAGGCATGGCTTTACAATCCATCATTTTGAATCTCTTAAGAATCTCTACAGTATATTTTCCTTGGTTAAGGAAAATCTCACTCGGTCTCTGCCATACCTCTAGACCTAAGAAATAATGCATCATACCAAGGTCTTTCATCTCGAATTATGTAGCAAGATTCCTCTTACGTTTAGTGATGAGCTTCTCATCTCCTATTAAAAACAGGTCATCCACATATAGCAGTAATATCATTGGTCCACCATCTACAACCTTGTAGTAAAGGTTGGAATCTGCTTTACTCTTGGTAAAGCCCAAGCTCATCATGAAATTGTCAATTCTCGCATACCATGCCTTGGGTGTTTGCTTTAATCCATACAAGACTTTCTTCAATCTGCACACACGTGTCTGACTATCATGTGTCTCGAAACCTTGTGGTTTCTCCACATACACTTCCTCTTCTATTACACCGTTTAGAAAGGTTGTTTTCACGTCCATCTGGTGTACCTTCCACTTCATTATTGTAGTTATCACAAGTATAGCTCTAATTGAAGTGTATCTCTCCACAAGAGAAAATGTCTACTCATATTCTATTTCTTCTTTCTGGGAGAAGCCACGCGCCATGAACCTTGCCTTGTATTTGTCGACACTGCCATCTGTTGAATGCTTCATCTTGTAAATCCACGTGGAACTTAACGTTGTCTTCTCTTTCATTCTCAGAACCACATCCCAAACATCATTATTTATAATGGACTGGTACTCTTCAATCATGACATCCTTCCATTCTTTCTTCTTTGTAGCCTCTTCATAACAGGTAGGCTCAACATCAATATTGTCACTTAGTAATGCCACGTAACTAGAGTATGGTCGTAGTCTCTTGCTTTCTCTAAAAGATCCATCTAGAGAAACATACTTCTCTACATCCTGAATAATTTCTTGAGCCCAAGCTGGTCTTCTCTTCTTAGTATTCATCTCTCGGGATGAATCTGCAGGTCTTTATGGTTCGTCCATATTATGATCTTCTAGTACAACACCATCGCCTACATCTGCATCTGCAACTCTGGGAACTTCAGGTTCCTCATAATGGACCTCATCTGAATGATTTTGTCTTGATCTACTAAAAGTTGTATCCTCATCGAAGGTGACATCTTTGCTTGTCTCAATCTGTCGGTGACCAATGATGTAGACTTTGTATGCCTTCGATGTCTCACTATATCTAACAAATATGCCCTTATTTCTTGAAGGATCCAACTTAGATCTCTTGTCCTTGGAGACATGCACATACACTAGACAACCAAATATCCTCGGGTGGTTGAGCTCTGGATTTTCTCCTGTAAACATTTCTTCTGGTGTCTTGTTCCCAAGTACACGGTGGGGACTTTTGTTTTGCACATATACAACGGTCCCGACAGCTTCTTCCCACAGATGTATCGATAAGTCTTGATCATGAATCATGGCCTTCACTGCTTCCATGTTTGTTCGGTTCTTTCTTTCTGCCACACCATTCTACTGAGGATTGTAGGGAGTAGAGAGCTCCCTCTTAATCCCAACTTCCTTACAGAATGCCTTGAATTCATCTGTTGTGAATTCTCCTCCATTATCTGACCTTAAGATCTTTATCTTCTTTTCATAAATGTTTTCAACAAGTGCTTTGAATTCTTTGAACTTGTTGAATACTTTGCTTTTAGCTTTCGAAAAATAAATCCATGTTTTACGTGAGAAATCATCAATAAATGAAACATAATATACATACCCACTAAGTGAAGTGGTTGACATTGGTCCACACATGTCTGAATGTACGATGTCCAAGGATACTTTGGCTTTGCTATCACTGCTTGGAAATGGTTTCTTCACATACTTGCCTTGTGTGCATCCCTTGCATATGCCTTCATTATTCACTTGGATTTATGGAAAACATGTCACCATCTTGCTCACGATTGGTAGTGCTTTGTAATGTATGTGAGAAAATCTCCTATGCCATAGCTCACTTAGAGTAATTGTTCTATGTACCAATGTTGAATCTAAATGTCCCTTTAACTTGTATAGACCTCCTTTTTGAACACCAATCATCACAGCATCATCAATAGACTTTCTTCTTGGTCACATGAGAACTTGGTCACATGTTGAATATTCAATGGAAGCAACCATGAATCCTTTCTCATCCAATCCTGGGATAGAAAGGAGATTCTTCTTCAAACCAGGTACATACAAAACAACCTTCATCTTCATAGGTTTTCTGGAATCCAATCTATACGATGATTCTCCTACTCCTTTAATGGGATATTGATAGTCATCATCAAGCTTCACCTTGTTAGCTGAATATTTCTAAACTAATTCTGAGAAAGAATCCTTGTAACCTGTCACGTGCTTAGAAGCACCACTATCAATAAGCCATGTGTCACTTCCATGAGTAATTGTTCTTGTAAGAACTGATATTAAAACATATTATTTGCTTGAATCATCTTCTTTGGTTCTCTTCTGACCAGATTCATCATCTTTTGTGACACGAGCATGATATATTTTATACTTTCCTTTTCTAACTTGATCTTTTAAGTGGGGACAATTTATTGCAATGTGTCCCATCTTCTGGCAGATGTAGCATCTGTAATTTGAGCAATCCTTTTGAAAATTTTGTGTCTTATGTGACCCTTGAGACTTCTTATGTGAGTGAACCTCCTTCTTTCTCTTTACTTTTCTTGCATTTGTTGCTAGAGCTTGATTTTCCTCACTGCCTAGTTTCTCTTCTCTTGTTGCCAATCTAGCTTCTTCCCGAGTGCAATCCTCCCATAGTCTGCTAAACTTTGTTAGATTTCTTCTTGAATAGATTCCCTGAATGAATGATTCCCAAGATATTGGGAGACCATTCAATGTAGTCATCACCACTTCAACTTCTTCAACTGTGTCTCCAATGGCTTCAAGTTGTTCTATGATTTGAGACACCCTTGTGAAGTAGGATTGAATGGTTTCTAAACTCTGCATCTTCACACTCTTGAGTTGTGTCCTCTTTGTCATCTTTCGATTGATATTATTTCCGTCCTATAATTGGGATAGGGCATCAAACATGTTCTTGGGATTTGTCAATGATGAAATAAGTCAAATGATCCTTGATAGAATCAACAACGATTCTCTTTGCCTTGAAGAGGCTCTTCTTGTACTTTTCCTTGGCCACATCTTCCATTGGTTCTGGAACTTCTTCTTTAACGAAATATTCTAGATCATTCTCTTCTAGAATGAGCATCACTCTATACTTCCATGCTCATAAGTTATCACACCCTCAAGCTTCTCATCAAGCTTAGTGTTGGGAGTCCTCTTGCGCTACGACGAAAATTTAATAAGAAAATATAAACTTTTCAAAGAAAGGTTTTGAACTTACGAGAGAGTGTGTTATGTCAAAGTGAATTGCTCCAACTTCAGTCTGCAGTTTCCTAGACGTCTTGATCTAGTGTTTATGAGGAAACCCTAATTTTTCAACTTTGAGAATTTTTGAGATCTGATCCAAGGAATAGATGCACCCTCCTTAAGTGAACTCCTTGATGGTTTTTTCTTGACCAACATCCTTAAGAAAGAGGGTGACGTCATCACCTAGGGTTTTATGCAGAAACCCTAATTTTCATAAACTGCAAGACTGGTCCACGGAAACGATACGCTAGGGTTGGGAGAGTCTTCCTATGATCTTGTTTTCCCTGGCGAGTTCCTCTAGACTGTGAAAATGGCTTCTTTCAGGCCCGCTCTGAAACCATGTTAAAATTTCGCTTCAGTAGTTAAGTGTAATCAATATTCTTTAACTTTAAACTATAGCTACATATATAAAGATCATCACTGAAAGAAGGACATCCAAAATATACACAAGATTTATCCTGGGAAACCCTCTTGGGGGAGAAAACCCAACAAAACTTCTTCAATATAGATTCGTCAACAAGTATAATGTCTCTCTCCAAGAGAGATCTCACAAAACAGAAGATACCTAGAAGATAGACTATAAACCCTAACCAGAATAGGGTAGCCACAACTAGACCAAGATAGGCCTCTAAGAGATAACCAAAACCCTTCACCAAAACACCCTTACTCTATATTTGTGTCTCCTCCTAAAACTTGCACACTTTTCCTTGATAGAGAGAACTTGTGTTGTGTGTGTTCTCCAAATGAGGCGCCTAACCTCTTATAAATACAAGTTGAGCCACCCTGAAATTGGATCAGGGCCGACTTGTACAAATGACACTTTCTAATTTGCATTTTACTTTTTACAAAGGAACAATAGGGTTGACTTTACAAATACAACATAATATTATTCTTTTAGGGTTTTGACTTGGTCTAATACAATGTAGATACAATAAGAATATCTTATGAAGCTACTCAAACTTCAACAATATATTGAGTTATATGAGTATAGGTTGTTTGTTATATGAGTGTTGTTCCTAAGTGGCACATATGCTCAATTGTATGATGAACATAACAATGTTGATTTATATGACATTTTTTTCCATAAAAAAGAGAGCTTAATATTCGATATTTCAAGTACAAGTTCATAATATACATCAAACTACCTATACCTATTTAGGATAAAAAAATAGTAGTCGTGTGACTATTGTGCAATTAGTTTTGCTTATATCATATCACTACATATTACATCCTTCTTAGGCTCCTTAAAGGTAACCTTCAAAATAAAGATTGTTTTACCATATTTCCACCCTAAGGTTCCAAACAAATACAATATAAAAAACAAGTATTGTAATACCCCAGTTTTGGGTCCCCATATTAAATAATGTATTTTGTTTATTTGATGAAAGACTAGAGCGCCCAAACAATTAAAAGAGGTCGGAGTGCCTAGGAAATGTAATGTTTTGATCATCATTAATAATAAAATAGATCACCAGTTGTTAGACGGACAAGAACAAGAGTTATAGGGTGCTATGATTCCATGAGAGAGGGGGCTTAAGGGACTAAGTATTTATTTTATATTTTATTTACCCATTTTGGTTTTAATGGAGAATAACAGTTGCATGAGCTTCTTGGGGGAAGGCCATACGGTTCTTGATTTCATGTATATATATAAACACCTCTTATGGGCTATTGATAGGTTCACTCTGTTCACTCTTCATTCACAATTTCTCATTCATTATTCCTCATTCATTCTTGATCTTGGCTGGGAAAAGAAAAACGAATTGTTGGAGAGGAGCCATTGTTTTGTTGGCTATAGTAATGGCTAGTGTATTCCAACCATGAATTGATGCATGGGCATGTGCTAAATTTTGCTCACGGCTGTGAATCCGAAGAGTCTCGGCATGGATATTCTTGACCAGATGCACTGGAGCCCTATAAGGAGGTGGACAACCCGAGGGACTACATGGTAGAGAAGGGGGTCCATTCTCTTGGGTTGTGTAGGCTGGAGAGAAGATATCTGGTGTACTTTGGATTGTTGTGTGTTGAGAAACCTGTGAGAGCTTGAGTGTTGACGGGTTTGGGAAGCTGAGTGACACCCTGGAACCGTCCTTATGGATTCATAGACCTAGCTTAGGGATGACCTGCTATTGAGATTTTGAATAACATTGTATGTGGTTGGGTGGAACGTCCTTGGTCTGCATCTAGTTGGTGATTGGTTTTAATAAAGATAAGTGCTCTTGTTATGTGTCTCTATACTTCTGTATTTATTTCTATTGTACATTAATTATTATATCGGAGATTCAACTTTATAATATGCTTGCTTGTTGATTATTGTTGTGCATGGCATATTTTCCATTTCTTTTATGACGTAGCATGGATTTTGATTATTGCATGTGAGTCTTTCATGCTTCTTTAATAAATGATTATTTTCAAAATTTCGAAATCAATTCTGAAGTAGAGTGACCATCTTGTGGGTTGTTGGTTGTTAAAATATTCGATGTGCTCATTTTACCATAGACAATATCACTATTGTCATCAAACCATAGGAACACAACCACCCCTGATCACCATAAAATTTTCTAGATAGAATGATTATGGAAGCAGCACTAGAACCAATAGATAACCAAGAGAGTGCATCTTTCTCCAAAGATAGCTCACAAGACATAATGTCCCAAAGCCACAGAACAAGAACAATACTCAACTGCAATAGTTGCAGTTGCAGATGCACTTACCAAGAATACCACCAAGAAATATCACCAAGAACACCTCTAAGAGATACTAGAAGGTAGGGCGCACATCTTAGGCTAGATGGCGCCAGAGAGAGAGAGACCAAGAAACACTCAAGAGTATCCACCTTCCTATATTGCAGCTACGTCTCCAAACTAACGTTATCCTTTACTGAGAAAGTGAGTGGAGTGAGTGTGTGCAAATGAGCTAGATCATCTCTTATTTATAGTGGTTCTTGTCACTTGTCTAGGCCGACTTGTCCTTTTAGATTCTAATACTTTAATATTAATTCTTTTACTAAACCAACTTATCTTCTAGGGTTTCTACACATTTGTTTAGGGTTTCTCTTGCTTCCAAAATATTCTATTCTAGCCAAAGGTTACACATGGAGGTTAATACCTACAACATATATCATAATATCAACACTCCCTCCTATATATGGAGGTATTAATTGTAATGATCTCAAACACATCCATCCATTTCACATGGTATGGGCAAGGCTCACATAGTCTTGCAGACCATCCTACATGTAGCATGATCATAGCCACACAGACTATCTCATGATCACACAGATCAAGTCACAAGCATCATCATCACTATCCATCTAGATGGCAATCACCTCCAACACTGCTAATTGGCACACCAGCCTAGGAAACACCTTCAACACTATTGATTGGCACACCAGCCTAGGAAACACCTTCAACACTACTAGTAATCTCCATGGAAATCCAATAGTAGTACACAGTTACTACAATGCCATCCAATAGATCAAATAATGTCGATCCATAGTAGTACACAACTACTATCCAGTGGTACACAATCACTCCTAATAGCGCACAACTACTAACTAGTTACATACAATCACTACTAGTGGAACACATCCACCACAGTAGTGCATAGTTATTGTCCACATACACACAATCTCCACTGCAATCAACTAATAGCTACACAAGCTATCACTCTGGAGTGCAATAATCTCCTGGCATCAAATCATATCATCGTCTGCATCATCTCTCGAGGAAATACTCCATTTTAGTAATCGGGCATGATGTTGAATAAGTCATGTGCTAGACTTAGCGCACTCAATAGAGTGTCTCTCATAACTGACTCACTCAACAGAGAGATACAAGTACCATTCTTCTAATCCAAACATACGTCCTAGAAGAATAGTTGTCCTAACAGATGTTGAATGTCCTCAATGGCTCCAAGAACCATCCTCTCCACTACATCATCTTTAAGTGGTATGATCATATCTAAGTTGTACTAGCATGATGATTTACATCACATCTAAGTTATACTAGTATGATGCTCTACATCATATCTAAGTTGTACTAGCATGATCATATCTAGCATGATGTGGAGTACCATCTACATAATCTATAAGCTGTACTAGGATGGTGTCAATGCACCATCTCTAAGTTGTACTCGCATGATGTAGATCAATGCATCTGCATCATCTCTAAGTTGTACTAGCATGATGCTTTGCATCGTATCTAAGTTGTACTAGCATGATCATATCTAGCATGATGTGAGTCACCTGCATCATCTCTAAGCTATATGATCATCTCTAAGTTGTACTAGAATGATGCTTTGCATCATATCTAAGTTGTACTAGCATGATCATATCTATCATGATGTGACTCATGCATAAGCATCATCTCTAATTTGTATTATCATGATGCCAATGCAACATATCTAAGTTATACTAGCACGATGTGTCTCAGGACATCTGTATCATATCTAAATTGTACTAGCACGATGTTGAAGCATCATATATAAGCTATACTAGCATGATACACATCAACAATATGTCAACCTGGACCATTCTCCACAGGGAAAATGTTTGTCCATTAACACTCCCTCCCAACTGATGAAGTGATATCCTCCCTTTCAACCAAGGGAGCAATCTCCATGAGTCCTAGCTTGTCCCTCAAGTATGCAAACTTTATCTTGGACAGAGGCTTCGCAAACTATCAGTTGTTTTCTCATCGGTGGAGATGTACTGGAGAATAACTTCTCCCTTATGGAATTTATCACAGATAAAGTAGTACTTGATCTCAATGTGCTTCGACCTGTCATGGAACACGAGGTTCTCTGAAAGCTTCACACAATTTTGATTATCACAATATATCACAGTCGAATCCAACACCTAATCAAATAGTCCAAAAA
>SNQJ01S0085148.1:22194-39191 GCA_010110895.2 Picea sitchensis | reverse complement strand
CTTCATACATTTGAATATACTATTCTTTTCTCTCTGCATTTCTCTGTCCTTCACAATTTATCATTGAAGAGGGTTGAGGGGTTAACTTTGTGAAAGTGAGTGAGTTAATTTTGTTAGAAAGGTTGTTCATAGGATTTGAATGAATGATGAGATGAGATTTTTTTATTTTCTATAACCAATTTACAATTTACTTTTGGTAATAGAATCATATATATATATAGTTAATATAAATTTTTTTTTATAAAAATAATTAAATAAATAAATATATATATATTAAAAATATATTAATAATAAAATAATATATTATATTGTTAATTGAGTTTAGCTTGAGTGGTTCATGTTATGGTATTTCCCCCCAAATTCAGTTTAATGTAATCTATTTTTATTTTTTATAATCAATTTACAATCTATTTTTAATATCGATAATTAAATTATATATAGAATATTTTTCATTAATATCTAAAAATAATATTTTATAAAAATAATTAAACAAAAAACAAAAATATATATTAATTAAAAATATACCAATAATAAAATAATATACTATATTGTTAATTGGGTATAGCTTGAGTGGTTTGTGTTGAGGGGTGTTTTCCCCCACCCAAATTCAATGCAAGTGACATGTTTGGTTTTTAATAATAATAATAATCTATTTTTAAGGTTACGACACCAAATTGGTGTATGATACCCCTCTCTGCCAAGCGATTTGATTGATAAAGTCTATGGAGGTATACATACCCTACCCCCCTTTGGATTTGAACTTGTGACCACTCAAGCTATCCAAACAAACCTAGTCCTTGAAATGAGGGGAAGTACCTAGTTGATTTCCAGAGGAATTGTTCCTCGAAGAGAATTAAATAAAAACTAGAAAAAAAAACACACACACACACATGTATATTCAACCAGTAGTGAGTATTGAATATTAAGCACATTAATGTACAACTTGTATTACTATTACTATTACAATTACTATTATTATTATTATTAGATGTAGAAGAGTAATAGATTTGAGTTAAAATGGAAGTGTAAACCATAGAAAAATTCACTTTGCAAGGGTTTAAGCCTAGACTTCTTGTGGGTGCATGAAAAAATTAAGTGCAACCTTGGGCATGTGACAATATAAATATGCACACTAATTACTTAGAAAATGGGATTTTAAACTCTATTAGAAGTTAGAATGTTACATGCTTCCCACATTTTCTTGTAAGAATGAAAACATGTATTGATTGTGGTTTTGACTCAAATGCAAGGGAAAAACTTGTTAATATGAAATGGTCGATCCTTCATTTTCATAATTACATGTGGTTCCATTTTTACCAACTTTTCTTGACTTTCCTAAGGTCTGTAGGAAGTCTATATTTTATTTATGTTTTGATATTTGATTCAATAGTTGTTACATTTGCATGTGCATTGAGTTTTGTAGGATCCATCTTGGAGATCAAACTCACATGCACATGATATCCACCAATGTAACCTACACAGAAACGTCTCAATCTCTTATCTAGAAAAAGTTGTCACATTCTCATGGTAGATGAAATGGACAACCACTTTAATTTTTGAAATATGAAATTCCATCTTCTAGTAGTCATCCTATGTCAATGGTACTTCACCATGAACTAGATCTTTTTTATGACACCTAGCAGTATGTCATTTTTCAAAATCTAAGGGATTGAAGGTGAACCCTCGATGTGTCACACACTCTTGTTATGTTAAATACCAACTTCCCCAAGTTAACATCGTGATACTTCCCATTTTTGTTAAGGATATTGTTACCCCCCAAGGGGTGGAAACTTCAGAGGCACCTTCACAAGGTGTCATGTTGTTTTTTTCATGAGTTATTTTCTCATATTCTACAGACCTAGGCAATTCTTCTTATTATCTCCATCAGATGCATGATTTTGCTAACTCAACTATGGTATATATCATCTTCCTCCCTTACTCCTAAGATGACAGACGCACTATGTATGATACATTATGGTTTCAATATGATCTATCTTGACATTCCATGTATTGGTGATTCATTTTGATGTAATTCTATGACTTTTTGGTTAGTCATGAAAGTTGTAAATACTAAAATGAAATCTGATAGCACTTCATAACATGCACATTTTTATTATTTTCCTCATCGTACCTTGGGGGAACATTTTTTTCCTTCAGAAGTGTTGTCATTTCTTGGGTCAATTTGTACTACTAAGTAACTATCCAAGATAACGTTTTCTACATTCTAACCATGCTAGACACTTTTCACTTTCTTGGTTTCACTTTATTCCATCCATAAAAAAAACCTATCATGATCATGTATTACTAATGAAGAAAGATTCAGTTAAAAAAGCCAAAGAAGGCTAGATGTGAAGAGTAATAAATTCAAAAGCCAAAAATATAAAGCTTGATCAATGCCACCTCGCTATGAGGCCAATTCCCCTAGTCCCTAGCTTGTCTATGAATATCAAAAGAAAAAGAGACTTATTCAATCAAATGAACACATAAATAAAATGTAGAAAAAGGGTAGTAAGAAACAATGTCGAGAATAGGTAACTCAATGCTAAAAGATCCCTCTTGAAGAATATTGTATAAAATCCTAGCTCATGAAAGATACATGAATAAAATGATAATACCTATGCATATAAGTGACTTTGAGGGTCATCGAATGAAGTCTTTTCCTTCCCCTTTCCATCATTATTCATCACATTACCTATGTTTCATGTAGGGACTTGGGAAATACTTGTTGTCCTAAGACTTGTCACATGCATAAGAGTTAATGGTGTCCCCCTTGGTAAAATTTAGGAAAATATTAAAACTAATTCTTATTGTTATGTAGTGCTAAGAGACATCATTAGGCGTGTATCACCTAATGGCTCGCTAAGAATCTAAACCCATCACTCCAAGTGGGTACCGTGCATTGGGAATTGTTTACCATGCCTTAAGATCATTGACACCACATTGGATTGGGAATTGTTTACCATGCCTTAAGATCATTGACACCACATTGGGATATTTGATGTTGCCTTGGGATTCATGTACTCATTTTTAATCATATATATATATATATATATATATATATATATATATAGAGAGAGAGAGAGAGAGAGAGAGAGAGAGAGAGAGAGAGAGAGAGAGAGAGAGAGAGATGTGTCATTTTCCTTGGGGTTCATGTACTGCATTGGGATACGTGTCACTTATTTGGGATCTGTGTGATCCAAAAATGATAGGTATTACTGACAAATTGCAAGTTAATTTTAATGTACTTTATGCATCGGATCGATAAGAATGTGAAATACATAAACTTTACTAATTGTTGCAGAATATCAATTATGACTTTTACTTGATGCTTATTAATGATTAAAGAGATCAGCCATTAATAACCATGTTGCAAATTAAGAGAAGAGAATAGCAAAAAAGAAAGAGAAATAGAGACAAGAACTTGATAATGGAGTTCACCAATCGTTGGCTACGTCTCCGAGTCCGCTTCCAAGTGAAGGACCTCTTTATTGCTCTTCAAATGCTCAAGTTCTCTTACATTGGCTCTTTGTTGTTACATAACATGCTTCATATCTGTTGTGAAAGACCTCCTTTCTCATATACATACATTCCTCATCAAATTCCTCTAAAAAACATGGCAAAAATGCCTCTCAAAACATGAGAAAAGGCCAAAATTACAAGATGCTCCTCCAAAACCCTGCATCAAAAAGTGCCCCTCAAGCTTCAAAAAGCCTGGTTTATATATTTTTTAGGCTCAACAAGAGAAGCCCAACTTCCCCTGAAGATATGGCCTCTTTTTGGGATCAAATCCCCCTGCAAATGGCCACAATATCCTTAAAAAAAACAATTATGGTCCAAAAATAAGGCAAAATCAATTAAAAATTGCATAAACATGGTAAAAAATCCACTTTTTGGCATAATATACAGCGTATCCCCCTAAGGGTGGTGCTCGCCCTCTTTAAAAAGGTCATATGTTCTCCATATGGCCAAGCGCTAGCCTTGGATAGGCGTTATCTCCTGAGTTTATGTCGTGTTGATGTGACCATTGCCTTATCGCGCACCTAACCCAAGCATTGGCTCTTGGTTTTGGGGCGTTCACCATGGAACCACCCTTATCACCTCCCGCGCGCATAGGGATATGGTTGAAGCCCCACACTCCTGGATATACGGGGTTCTGACAAGCGACCACAGGTTGGGGCTTAGCCCCAACCCCCTCGTTTTTGTGCCATAACCAAAAACATGCACATTTATAATATAATGTGGGCTTATATTAATAAGTAATATGGTGGCACGTTGGAGTTAAACCATTCCTCCAAGGTGTTGGCTTGGCAACAGGTCATGGGTTCAAAACCCACAGACCCCCAAACTACATTTTTAACATTGCCACACGATTTATGATTGGGTGCCACGTGGCACCACCACATTTTCCCAACCACATGCCACGTGTCAATATTGTATTGGTCCAAGTCTGCAACATCTTCCTAGTCACCGGTCACCACATGTCATCACCTGCCTCTGCCATGTCAGCATCACCGGTTGCCACATGTCATCACCTTCCTCTGCCACATTAGCATCATGAAATAGCTTTGGTGATGTCATGTTGACGTCAACATTGACTTTTTTCCAGTTTGACCTTTGACTTTTTCTCAGTTTGATTATCTGATCAGAGTGTGATAACTCTCGCATACAGAGCACGTTTGAGAAAGTAAATATATGGTTGGAATCCAAATGATGATAAGGTTGCAATGGAATTGGTTTCATTCAATTCTGAGAACTTACATTTTTTATCATTTTCTTGTCCTGGGGAGCCTCCTGGATCACTGTGACAGTGCATAAATCCATGACAAGGACACTATATCATCACACTTTCTACTTGGACCACTTAGATTTGGTCTCCTTGGTCAATTAGACATTGTAATCACATGCATGCATTATTATTCCCTCTTTGGACCAAGGTTATTACATGTTGTTGGAGTGGTTACATGTGGTTATGTTGACTAATGGA
Source organism: Picea sitchensis (assembly GCA_010110895.2). NCBI lineage: Eukaryota > Viridiplantae > Streptophyta > Pinopsida > Pinales > Pinaceae > Picea > Picea sitchensis. The sequence continues at coordinate 34,207 of SNQJ01S0085148.1, read as the reverse complement.
TGATGTGGCATTGACCACAATGATTTTCTTAGGGAGTGCCCTTATTGAGGATATCACATGTGTCGGTTACATTAGATGCTATCTTGGATGTCTAACACGTGTGGGGGTAACATCACACACGTGGAGGTTGTTATTTCATATTTTGACCACTTCCTATCTTTTGGGAGCTGGTTAGAGGGGATCTTGAGTCCTTGGACCATGTTTGACTTTTCCTTCATTCATTTTTGGGGAAATGGCACACTTTATGAGAGGGTGAACTTATTTTAGGCCCTTTTAGTCCACACATGTGGCCCTATGTTGTTGTATTTGACCGTTTTTAGGGAGGAACACATGTGTTGGAGGGTTTTCAAGGTTAATTTGTCCCAATTATTGTATTTCTCCCATGTTTTTGACTTGGTCCAAAAAAAATTCTCATGGTTTTGAGCTAGCACATTTCATTACTCATTGCATTGAAGAGACACCTTAGCTATAAAAAGAGGAGGCCTCTCTCATTTTCATGGCCGGAGATTAATGAGAAAAAATTCCTAAGAAGTTTTTGTGCATCTATACTCTTATGTGATGTTTTAGGATATTTTTCAAGAGTTTGGATATAATATTTTTTAGGTTTTTTGGAGGAAAATTCTACTACAAGGTCAAAGACGTGCATCTTGCTCCACTTGGAAGGGAAACTAAGGTATAAAATTATTTCCTTAATCCCTTTGACCATTAAAGTTTTTTTTTCCTTTGAATTGAGGTAGTACATCTAGGGGTTCTTCTCTCTTGCAATGGCCATGCTTTGAGATCACCTTGGTAGTACTTGGAGAGGCTCCATAGAGGACCGATTCCCCCATCCAAGTTTGAAGAATTTTTTTTCCCTAAGTAACACTTGATAGGAAATCCTCTTAGGTTCCCTCAATGGTACCTCATGTTTAAACCCTAAGCCTCACGTAGACTTGTGTAGCGACCTTGTATCCCTTTCCTAGGAACTAGTCTATATTTCTCTTCAACAACAAGAAACCCAAAAAATTATATTTTCCCATTTTGTTTTCTTTTCAATTTAGGGTTTGACCTTGCTTGATCCTTTAAATATAAATTTCTTGAATCTAAGAGGCTTTCAACTGTATATATATTAATACTTGGATCTCACACATGTTGATTTGTTCTTCAAGGAATATTTTGTATGTTAGCATATACTAGGGTATTGATCTAGTTTCATTGTTCATTTATTTTGGATCTAACCCTAATACATCTAAGGTACCCTTGAAATTGTTGGTGACTTGTTGTGGGATGCCTCACTTGATGCTTGGAACATGTGGTTTAGACTTTGATTATAATCACTCATCAAACAATTCATGAACATTGGAGCATCTTTATGGTGTATGCACTCATACTAGGTAAATCAATTAAAAATTAATGAGAACGTTTGCCTCTTGTGGATCCTAAAACTCACCCCATTTTACAGGTTCTAACTCATATAAATTTGTGGTGGGAAAATATGTTATGTGTCATGAGGTTTCACATCTTAGAATACAAGTTGTGTCTCTGAAATATTGTTGATAATAATACAGTTTGGAAAATAGATAAAGGTTCATCCTTGTTGCATCACAATGTTTTCAACATTTTAATAGATCTCTACTCTAAACTAACCTTAAGATCAAATAAATGCAAAAGGAGGCCCAAGGACCTAGTTAAAGTGCAAAATGACATCCTCTATTTTGTCACTATTTGAGAGTTTATACACTATCTAAATTGCAGAGTTTAAGTTTCATTTTTTGTTGATGGTATAGGCTCAAAATGATTTAGTAATATTGTTGGCCTATTTCTTATTTTACATAGTCCTATTTTTATACTTTTGACCAGCACTTGTGGATCTCTACTTGTCTATGTTTTGTGATTGAAATATGGTATAAACACATGATAATAGAACATTGTGGACTGCACTAAAATTATATGGTCAAGTGTTGTTATATTCTTGCAAAATTAGACTGCTAATTAATGGTGTTTGAAATATGAATGCCAATGATTGAATGAACATAAATGTGGCTTGAATTGGTGGAAATGTGATATTTAAGATTAATGTGGGCACACTCCATGTTTTCTATCATTGTCATCTAATTTGAGAATATTAATTGCATCGTTGTTCACTAGTTACTTTTCCTTTGAGTAGTAATATGTGTTGATGATAATGATCTATGGTATGTGCTCATATATTTTCTATCATTGGTTACCTTGCTATATTTTAGAGCATTTTATTGCATGGAAATCACATATACTAAGCATAGATCTATCCTACTTTCATTGGTTAAGATAACTCATTGGATCAATATAATCCTATTGTCCTTATGGTTTTGATAACATCAATACATACGATATTTCTTTATTTTTATTATTGCAAGTACATTGGTTTATCTCGAGCACATAATTTTTGGATGATTGATGATACAATGAATTATCATACACATTGTTATTGATAACTTTGGCACTCATATGATTCTAATTTGAGCAATACAAAACTTCATGTTTCCAAGAAATTTGAATGAGCATTGTTGCCTAAGTCAAATATTTCATAAGATCATTCACAATTGACATTTGGAAATTTATTCACTCATACCTATGTGTTCCTTACCTTTGGGAGTGGATAGTGTTGATCTTGTGAAACTCCTTAGTCAAACCAAGTCTTGAAGCTCCCCTTCTCAAACTCAACGATAGGACTTAGTTTGACCCCTGGGAATACCATCCTTAGGTTAGGAACCCTATCCTTAAAGTGAAGAGGAAAGGCCATTGAGATGACACAGTGCATTTATTAACAGTTTCCGCAAGCTCTCTTGCGCAAGGGGGGACTTTCCCTTAGAGAGAGTTTGAGTGGTAACATTTTGGCATCATTGTTGGGGATAAATTTCATTACCTAGTTATTCAAACTTTGGGTTTGACAAAACATTTGATGAGCAGGATTCAAAGGTTTTTATAAAATTTAATCATATAGTGACTCCATTGAAGGGAAGAATCCAAATTCACTTAGATATTTTAAGGTTTTTTTCTTGTCGGGTGAAACAAGAAGTATTGTATTGGCATTGATATTTCACCTTGGCAACTCCATTGAAATTTGGTATGAGTTTTGAAGATTTGAAAAGTTGAAACATGGGAGAATTGAAATGCTTAAATCATACATGTTTTCCACTTAATTTATCAAAGATACCAGGAGCTCCAAATAAGGGTTATGATTTGGAATTGTTTGAGTTGATTAGGTTATTTCATGGAAATAATAAGTCATTTTGTCACACTTTGTCTCTTTCATCAAGGTTATGAATGAATCTCATATTATCCATGAGTATGTTTGGATTCATACCATTATGTGAAATTTGGAAGGTAAGACATATGATTGGTTTTATGATGATCTTGTAGGACCAAACACTTCATTGGAAAACATTTTAAGGTCATTCCTCAAATCTTGGGAGCCTGGTGTTGAAAGTGAGGAAATGGAGATGCTCATCAACTATACCATAGAACCCATCCCAAAGGAAGAAGATGCACCCATTGAATATACTATGGATGATAAAGTATTTGATGAAAATATTGAGGAAGAGTCACTTCATGAAGAATATGACCTTATTGAAAACCACAATCAACTACTTCATGAATCCATCCATAAAGACCTAGTTGAAGGACATTATAGATGAAGTTAAGGAGATTTGTTTTGATTATGATAACAACCAATTTTTTTCTCCTCCTTGTGAAGACAATGACTTGGAAACTTGCACCATTTCCCAAACTTTTGAGAACTTGGAAATGGGGAAGTTTGTTGACCCCTTAGTTTATGAATAACAAATTGGTGGGTACACTAATGAACTTTACCTTCATGAGAGTCTAGAAGTGATAAATTACTCCCCCTTTCAAAATTTTGAATTATATGATTCATCCTTGGATAATTTTGAAAAGTTGGACTCTGAAGAAGAACCCATAGACTTTCCATCATGCTATGAAGCATAAAACGACATTGATGAATTTTTCCACATCAGAAGACATGATTGGGATATAATATGCTTTTAATTTGAAGGAGATCCCATTTATGATACTGACTATGAGAGTGGAATTGACATGGATGAACTTGGACCTTATGAAGAACCTAACTTAGAAGATGTTGTTGAATAATATGGTGATTTAAATCTTGAAGAAGATGAAGTAGAGTAGTTTCTAAAGGATTTACTTGGTCCTCGATATTTCTCAAAAATCCATGGGTATCCAAATAGTTAGGAATATTTGAAAGAAGAATTATCAAGATTCCATGGACATAAAGATTCACCTACTTTACACATGTCATATTTCATTGATATTATTTCAAAGCTCAACATTGATCATGAAGATGTTTTGATGAATATATTTTCATTGTCTTTGGATTTTCTTGAGGATGAGATCATGGATTGGTATGGAAAACTTAACGAAGGAATGATCTCATCACTTTCATATTTATTCAAGATATTTCTCGAGAATCAGTCTCCTCTTCATGAAAAGGTTAAGTGTGAAAGGGTTGTTATAGATATTGAGTGTCCCTTGCCTTGTATCCTTAGTANATGACCTTATTGAAAACCACAATCAACTACTTCATGAATCCATCCATAAAGACCTAGTTGAAGGACATTATAGATGAAGTTAAGGAGATTTGTTTTGATTATGATAACAACCAATTTTTTTCTCCTCCTTGTGAAGACAATGACTTGGAAACTTGCACCATTTCCCAAACTTTTGAGAACTTGGAAATGGGGAAGTTTGTTGACCCCTTAGTTTATGAATAACAAATTGGTGGGTACACTAATGAACTTTACCTTCATGAGAGTCTAGAAGTGATAAATTACTCCCCCTTTCAAAATTTTGAATTATATGATTCATCCTTGGATAATTTTGAAAAGTTGGACTCTGAAGAAGAACCCATAGACTTTCCATCATGCTATGAAGCATAAAACGACATTGATGAATTTTTCCACATCAGAAGACATGATTGGGATATAATATGCTTTTAATTTGAAGGAGATCCCATTTATGATACTGACTATGAGAGTGGAATTGACATGGATGAACTTGGACCTTATGAAGAACCTAACTTAGAAGATGTTGTTGAATAATATGGTGATTTAAATCTTGAAGAAGATGAAGTAGAGTAGTTTCTAAAGGATTTACTTGGTCCTCGATATTTCTCAAAAATCCATGGGTATCCAAATAGTTAGGAATATTTGAAAGAAGAATTATCAAGATTCCATGGACATAAAGATTCACCTACTTTACACATGTCATATTTCATTGATATTATTTCAAAGCTCAACATTGATCATGAAGATGTTTTGATGAATATATTTTCATTGTCTTTGGATTTTCTTGAGGATGAGATCATGGATTGGTATGGAAAACTTAACGAAGGAATGATCTCATCACTTTCATATTTATTCAAGATATTTCTCGAGAATCAGTCTCCTCTTCATGAAAAGGTTAAGTGTGAAAGGGTTGTTATAGATATTGAGTGTCCCTTGCCTTGTATCCTTAGTAGCATACCATTGGCCTATGAGTTCCCTCATTCTCGTTAACTTCCTTCAACCTGTGAATGTTCTCTTTCTTTACCAAGAGAGATATGGAAATTCAACCATTTCCTTATAGATCCTAGATGGAGTATGTTGGACTATGATTTTCATTAGACCAAAACTATAGGCGTTAGTCTCTACCACAATCGTAGAATTTAGGATCCACGATATGGGGTTAAACCATGTCACGAAACTCACGAGAAGCGTGGAACCCAATTTCCAACAATCTCCCCCCAGCGCATGTCGGGTGAGTTTCAAACTTGAAACCTATCACTTTGATACCATTTGTTGGACTATGATTTCCATTATACCCAAAACCATAGTTGTTAGTCTCCACCACAATCGTTGGAGTTAGGATCCACGACAGGGGTGTAACCCATGTTGTGAAACTCATGGGAAGCATTGAACCCAATGTCCAACATAGTCATCTTCACAATATTTTTCCCTCGATAAGTTTACTAGTAAATTCAATGGGTTAACCCAGTCTTATTATGAAAGAAATTATTACATCAACCCTATTGATATTTGGATGAGGGAATTTTGCAGAGATATGAAACACCCTCGGTATAGTTTAGGCCTTGCACTTCATGGATATGACCTTGCCCTGGTTCCAAACTTAGGAGTGACCAAACTTTTTCCTAATACCCATATAGTGTTTGACATATTCCTATTTTTCCTAATAACCAAACACAAGGGTAAGATTCAAGTTGTTGATGATCTCTTTAATTGGTTGCATTAGATCTTTGATTTCAACTAGCATCCATATCTCTTAATTAGCTAGTAGAGTAGGAAAGAATAATCTCCTTTTGAGCAGTAGTATATGGTGTTTTCTTGATTCCTTTCATTTCATTTGTTTTCCTTCATGTGTGTGTGTGTATCTATGCATTTCCTTATTGACTACTTGATGCATTTATTTTCCTTAGAATAATTTCTCGCATGTGTTCTATGCTTTATTTCCATGCTTACACTTAGATAAAATTTGATTACTACAAAGTAGCATTTTTCTCACCGGGGTAGTAGATTCACTCGTACCAGTGTCTTTGTCAAGTTAGATGATGTGTAGATCACAATTCTGCAAGAGATTCTGAATTTCTCATACACTCTAGTATTAGAGTGCATTTCCCTGAGTAGGATATATATTTTACCCCACAAGGGGTGACAACTTTAGAGGCACCCTCACAGGGTGTCATGTTGATGTTTGCATGAGCTATCTTGCTCATATTCTCCAAACCCGGACAATTCTTCTCATTATCTCCATTAGATGCATGATTATTCTAGCTCAATTTTGGTATATCTCATCCTCCTCTCTCACTCCTTAGATGAAAGATCCATTATGGATGGTACATTATGGAATCACTATGATATATCTTGACATTCCATGTATTGGTGGTTCAATTGGATGTGATGTTATAACTTATTGCACTAGTAAAAAATGAAAGATAAATGACCAAAATCCGCATATAAATGACCATTTTTTAGTTAGTGACCACTAGTCATTAATTAGTAGTCATTTATCACGTGACCAAAAATGTGGTCATATCTAGTTTGGTCATTTATAGCTTATCTTGTGGTAATATATTTGGTCATTAATTGTGGCAATTAATGACCAAATATGACCACAAGATAAGCTATAAATGACCAAGCTAAATATGACCACATTTTGGTCATGTGATAAGTGACTGCTAATTAATGACCAAAGTTTCCATTTGGTCATTTATATGCGAATTTTTGTCATTTTTTGTAGTGGTCATTTATCTCTTTTTAGTGGTTTCAGAATATAAATGACTAATGTGGTCATTTTTAGTCATTTTATTTGTGGTCATTTTTAATCAATATAAAACGACCAATTTAGTCATTTTTAGTTTTTTTATATGTGTTCATTATTTATTAGTGGTTTTAATGGTGTCCATTATTAATCAATATAAATTAAGCATGATATTATGTCTAAATTTTAAAAAATCATAAAATATTCATGCTCATGTAATACACATGTGAATCATATGAATCATTCAAAGTCACATTAGTTAATTACAACGGGTAAATAATATCAAGTACAAACATATAATTTTCAATCACATAAATTATGTTATATGAAATATCAAGTAATATTACAATAAATATGAGTTTCCAACTGAAAATCCACTAATCGACTAACACTGGTCCATGACAAAAATTGTCTCCATACTTTACCTGAAAATCATCTGCATTGATGTCTTTTAAAAATATTACAACGACCAATGAGTGAATCTTCCCCTACCTTCGACTATCAATGATAATGCACCTTCATCTTACAAAACATGCATGAAACCACCAAGGTAAAACAACATTTAAGAACTAAAACAAAATCTTAACATAAGTTAAAAAAGATTGGGTGTGTTTGAGGATATGAGAAACAATGTATTTTATGAGCTTAGAGATTTAAGATATATGATCCAACCTCTTTGACATAGAAACATATTGTTGATTTGATTTGATATTTTTTGTGACTGGATAATATTTATAATGAAGTCCACCCACATCATTGCCAGACAACTTCTTCCAACCTTGAGGACCCACATAGTACACTGAAGGAAAGAACATTCATTACCCATAAGATCATAAAGAAACTACATCTATAATGAAATCTATCAAGTATGTCAAATTATAAAATGATACATACCACTTGCCACACCCCCACTGGCACCATCACGGAATTTTGCATGGTATATAGAGAAACGAGCTAGTTTTGCATCTTCTTCCACTGGCATATCACAATGATACCTATGTTTGTGATCATAAGACAAGAAACATTCAGTACAAATTCAACTTCAAACAATAGAATTTGAGAAAGAATTTATAAATTGATAGCAAACCCTACCCACTGTCCAGGACACCATAAGCATATGGTGAACCAGATCCAACAGAAAAACATGTTCCCTTAAGTCTTCCTCCTTCACTATCTGCATAATATAGACCAGGGCCCTGTGAATTTAAAGCCAATAATAGCATTATTATTCTTGTTAGTACATAATATAAAACAATTCCATTGTAACATCAAGTTTTCTATTACTGATTCATCCCATATAGAAATCATTGTGTGTACTGACAAGCCCATTCCTCGATATGAGTAGAGGATATTGGCCAAAAATTTAGAAGCAATACTTGTCATTGATATTCTCTGCTTGTTTGCCATCTCATGTAACCGACACTGTTATGAGGAACAAGAAAATGAAATGTGAACTCTACACAAAATATTGCTAATACCTCCAGGCTAAATGCAGAACAAGGATTCCTACAACCAAACAAATAACAAAGCAGTCATGATGAATTAACATCAAAGGTCTCATTGGTGATAATCACGAATCCCAAAACACCTTCATAATATTATTCAAAAAACCATTTTTCCCAAAATATTATCAACTTCAAGCAATTCAAAAGGCATAGAAGATCACTTAGTCCCAATATTTTCCAACTAAAAAAGGTGTAAATACAAAATTTTAACATGAAGAGAATCCTTCAATTTCAAATTTTAAACTATTTATCACTTTCATGCTTCCATCTTGTTTATTTCATTAACATACTACACTACAATCCAAACATATAGGCCTAAAAAGCACCTGGCGTTTATCTTTGTGTTTATGAAAAACTTTGGTAGCTCTAGGAAGCATAGTGACATGTGCATCATGCCCACACGCATGAATTTTTCCAATGTTCACACTCATATGCTCCCAATCCATGAGCTCCTTCACATCACAAGTCAAAACATTGAATTAGTAAAGGCCAATTACAGTAGTAAAAACATAAATAAGACAACAATAAAAGAAGAATACTGAAACCAAACATAATATGAATGTTGTATTCAATTGGTTTTGGGATGGAGACATTTATGTTCCTCCATGATGATCATACAAGATTTCCTAGAGCCTTACGTACCTTAGTCTCCTCTCCTCGTCAAAGAATGCTTAAGACTGCATGAAAGTGAGGATGACCTTAGGTAGCATCATAAATGGTGTTTATAAAAACAAATGTTCGTTGTGCACTCCTATTTAACACACTTCTCATAAACAATTGAGTTGAATTGCTATTATGTTGTGAGATATTACAAATAAAATAGTCTTCACATTGAATAATAGGAAATCACAAAACACAATATAATAATCACACACAATACTATTGAAATAATTAATACACACAACATTGTCTAGGTGAGTCAAGCCCTAACCCTCCAAGACAGTCATAAACTTCACAATGATCAACGCATAGATGAAATCCAACTTGCATAGATGAAATCCAGGTAACCATCAAACCATCTTGTAGACTAGAAGCTATCCCTTCCAATCTAGAGAGGGTTCTCTCTTATGACTCAATAAAGGAGTGACTAGTTACCTAATAGGCATAATGTCTAGATCTTCAATGAATAAGGTTTTAAAATATGGTAAGGCATAGTGAAGCATCCATTGGGCATGGAGTCATAAATCAAGATATCAATTATAGGTTTTCAAGACTATTTGGTATGAATAGGTGTTATCGAAGGCAAGACAATCGGCAGCCTATCAGACATTAAAAAATTGTAGTATGGTGGTGGTGGAAAAGAGAAATTACATATCAATAATAGCATAACGTCTAGCTTAGGAATAATTATGCTATAATATCAGAGGATTGGTCTAGATAGTTGAATGTAGATATACATAGAATTAAAAATGAATTCTATATCCATAAAATATTCATTCAGAAACAAAAGAATAACACATCATGATTTAGAAATAATTAAAACATTCACTAAGAGACAGACTAAATATTACCAACAGAAGAATCTTCGAAACCAAAAATTCATGTACTTCTGCTCAAAAAATATTTATTGATATCAAAACGGATGCAACAAGTCCCAGTGGTTTTCTCATCACCCGAACCCCTTTATGTTAAAAAATGATAAATCTTATAGAAAAATAAATCTATGAGCTATCCCCAAGCCTTTAGGAATCAAATCCTATTATTAACCAAAAATAAAAACAATCCCTGATTTGTCATCGAAATTTTGGAATTGTTGGAGTCAAAAGCCCTCGAATATGGAAACAATCTTATGCTTTCTAATATTCCTCCTTTAAATGTGGAATAAAAGCTTTTGAATCTAGTCTTTATCCTAAAAATTTGGGATTTGATTGTAAATGTTGATCTGTGCAAAGGATAACCTACCACCAGATCTGGAACTAGAAGACTTTTTTTCCTTGAATTTTGGGATGATTGACTGATCTTTTTCTTTGATTCTCTTACCATTCTTTTTTCATGATTCTATGGTAAAACACTTGAACCTCTCATCCACTCGATGATTTTGCACAATCTCTATGGCTGGCAGTTGAATAGACTCAGATCTAGGCTGACTGTACACTTTCACAGTGTGCCTGGTGAATTTTTCTACAAAAACTCTTCCTATATCCCTTTCACAGCGAAACTAGATTCTTCATAACTTTTGCATCGTAAATTATTTCGTTGCAAAAAAGTTGTTTCCAGCACTTTCGAAGAAAAAATTTGTTGCAAAACAACGCTCTATGAAAAATGTAGCTAAGGAAATTTGGGCTCACATCACTAGCATTTGATTGGCAAATGCAACAACAAATTGAGGTCTCTCAATGTGCCTGAATGAGCTTCAAACCCGATGGAAAATACTAGTCATCCTTGTAGTTATCCTACCACCTATGTTGTGAAAAATACTAAAATTTTATGTATACCATCATCTTCATGTACAATAAAGTTTAAAATTCTTCTATATATTTGCTTCCACGGACTTGTATGATAAGAAAAAACATTTATTTGAGCCTCTACATAAAAGGAATCAACACATTTTTATACCAATCCTCCATCAATCATGCTACAGTTCCTTTGTATGCTTTTTGTATGTAAAGGAAAAGAATAATGGTGTCCACTTAGATCTGACACTTTGTAATCTTGTTGATCAGGGAAATACTCTGATAGAACTATAGATTCATGTTCTTGTATTGCAAATAATGATTTTTTGTGTCCACGATGAGATTTACTTGGCTCGGTAATTTCTTTACTATGTAACACATTATCCAATGACGTTTTCCTGGAGGAAACAAAATCAGAGGACATGTTATCACTCTGTAATTTTCCTGTCTATGAAAGGAAAGTTACGTAGGTAACCATGAAAATGTAGCCTTGATATATCCCCTGGTTCTTGAAATTTAGAGGCCATAAATCCACTTGTTCCATCGTCCATGTAAATTATCTCAACTTTCTCAATAGAAGAAATTAGTTTCTCCTTATATGTGTGTTCCATATTCCACTAGTCTGCAGTACCAGAGAAGATGATAAATAAGATGAATCCCATTCTCTCTAACTCAAGCTTGCTAACAACACCTCTGTAACACTTACCTCATGTTGCAAGGAAGATATGTTGTATGAATCATGTTTATGGTTGGTAGGTGTATGTGACAACAAAATACTCATTCTTCTCGATGATACAGAAGATT
>SNQJ01S0085148.1:4809-21269 GCA_010110895.2 Picea sitchensis | reverse complement strand
TGAAAGAATCATGCAATGAGAAGGAAGAGACATATCTATCTTGGAATCCAATATGTGTATCTACTTCATTTGTACATTGGGTGTGAGTGTCTCTTCTTCCCATATAGGATGTGGTTTGATAACCATATATTTTAGTCAGTTGATAATCAAATTTCAGGATAAGATCGGATATGCAATCATCAGTAACCCCACTCACTTATATTAAAAGAAGGAGAAACTTTCTTGGCATATGAACTATGTACAGTCATGGGAGAAGCTAAAGACCCCAATGAAATATCACACATATTTCCCCTCGTTGAAGAATCCATGAAATTGAAGTTCTCACTTGTTTTCATGCAAGAATCTATACCACTCAGGCATTCACTAAGTCTATCATTTTTTCCAAAGTACCCTCTCATGTTCTTGATTGTACTTGGATTCTCCTCCAATAGTTCCATTGTACCTAACATTTCATTGATTTTTCAAAACCTTTATCCCTAAGGCCAAGTCAAGTCTTTTCAATCTTGCTAGTTCTATTAGTTGCCCATGGAAATCAAATAATTTCCCCCAAAACTCACCTAGAATAGATACAAATTGGCCCCTTGTTGTACAACCCAATCTAGACAACCTTAAAAGGCTTCCACTTCCACTGCCTCTATCATCACTCCTTCCACCAGTGCTTCTACAAGAACTAGTTTCTTCATAGGTGAAATTCGAGACATTTTCAGACAGAAATGTAGGAACATCTTCATGCTCCCAACCATCCCCATCATCATCGTATTTTTCCATCTCAATGTCACCTTCTACCTCTATGTCTTTCAAAATAGATATCTTTGACTCAATACTTGAAGTCTTACTATTTTTAATCCAAATACCATCTGTCAAAGGTGCAGGAATTGATACAAGAGATGATTTAGAATTGTGTGCTCTATTGGATGAGTGTATATGTTTCCCTTGGTATCTATTGTTTCAATCACTATTGTTGGATTAGCTTGAAAATTAATGCCATATGGGACCATTCATCCCAAATCAGGATGTTCAGTTCCTATATTTCTCAAGGAACCTATCCACTTTCCATCCCCAAAAGACATATCTAAAACAAGCAATATATTAAGGTTAACCATACAAAAGAAGGATAAACGGGCCAAAACTTTCACAAAATGAGAGATTTTATGAGTTCCCATTATTGAACTTGAAGATTCAATTCTAAAAAGAGGTATTACAACAGTTGGAAGTTGCATAGCCAACATGACATGAGAAAATATCAACAACTGATAAATATCTCCAGACCCTAAATTCCATACATAAAGCATGGCCTTATCTTGGTCCCTCCAAATGATCCCTCAATCATGAACTCACTATCTCTTATCAGATCCATTTTGACAACCAAGTTTCTTGACAACAACAACTCTTCCATTTCAAAGTTGACCTTGATAAACATTTTTTCTTCCTCCCCTACCAATGATAGTAAATGTCGAAAATTGCATTGTTTCCTCGGCTAGTTGTAAATAAGAGGTCTGTCATAGAATTTAGCCTATTACCATTTAAATTTTCTTGTTGAATTTAAAAGATGATATTCCTATGCATCCTATAATATATCTGAAGCATGATTTTTCATGGGCGTGGAACTTCTCTTTGAAAGATGACCCCTGGCTTATTAGATTAGTAAAAATATTTATGCTTGTATCTTTTTCAAATGAGAAATTTGCAAAAAAATAGCTTCTTTAATTTTATATCTCATAGACCTCGCCACCTCCTATAGGTATTGGATCTTGGTTATCGAGTGATGTATAATGGTCTTGATATGATCTGGCTTGGCAATCCTTTTTCCTTTCCTGAAGGGAAACCTTGATATTTTTTTCACAGATGACGTGACTGCGGTTAAACTGCTCAATCATTATAATTGCTTGCCACCTCCAGATAAGAAGGGGTGCACTTACATTTGTAGTTGCATGTATTTTTTGCATCCCACACTTGGAGAAAAACTTATATAAAAAAAAATGGATAGAAGAACTTGAAATTCAGCCTTGGTCTCGAACAGAAAAGACAAATTATCATCCTGCATTCAATTGGGCACTAAATAAAACTAATGACCAGATGATTAGTCATCAGGTTGAGACATCTCATCAAGGAATTGGCGTGTGAGTTTTAATTTTCCACATTTTTCATACATGTATATGGGAGCAGTCTCCACAACAATATCCGACACAAATATTGTTCTCATAATATAACCATGGATCCACTTGACTTGTTGCACAACTCCTAAATGGGTACAATCCTAGATGACACTCACCATCATAAACTGATCAAGTGGCACACCTTCCCTTCGCATTTCATCGAATAGTCTCAGAACTGTTTCGGGATGTCCATTATGAGCATACCCGGCAACCATGGTATTCCATGAGACGACATCTCTCTTACACATTTTGTCAACCACTTGGTGCACATTCTCAAGAATCCTTTGAAAATGTCTTCATGAATCTTATTTCCCTTTGGTAGAGCTAAAATGCTAGCACACGGTGACAATGTCTTCATGAATCTTATGAATCTCTATACCCTGTTCCAGAGCTGCGAAGTTGGAACATGATGGGAGAACATTGGCAAAGTTTTTCGCAATGGGTTTCACACCGGCCAGCTGCATTTGTTTGAATAGACTCAGGGNGGTGACAATGTCTTCATGAATCTTATGAATCTCTATACCCTGTTCCAGAGCTGCGAAGTTGGAACATGATGGGAGAACATTGGCAAAGTTTTTCGCAATGGGTTTCACACCGGCCAGCTGCATTTGTTTGAATAGACTCAGGGCCTCATATCCCACCCCATTTTGTGCACATCCAACAATCATCATTGTCCAAGACACTGTATCTCGTTTACTCATTTTGTCAAAAAAATCGCTCGCTTTCTCTATGTTACCACATTTTGTAGACACGTCTACAAGGGTGTTGTCCACCATAACATTAGACTGAAACCCACTTCTAATTTTATATTCATGGATCTTCATTCCCTAATGCAGAGCTGACAAGTCCCTGCATGCTGACAACATGCTCACAAACATCTTCATGTTGGGCTTCACACTTTCCTGCTGCATTTGTTCAAAAATCCTTGGGGATTCCTCTCCACAATCATTCCTAGCATACCCTGCGATCATGTTTTTCTAAGAAATAACATTTATTTGATAGATATTTTCAAACACATCGTGTGTTGTCTCTTATGATTGCATTTGATTAAAAATACACAAAGTCTAGTCGCAATCCCGTTACATGCATATCCGCCAATCCTTGTATGCCATGAAACCATATTAGGTTCAGGTATTGTATCAAATACTTTCTGAGAATAAAAACTTGGGATACTTCCCTAGAAGGGTTCCTTGCAGTTTTTGCAACTTGTAATATAATTTTCATTAGGTTCAAGAGTAGAAAACATACATACATGGGGATGGTTCTTACGCTAGGCCTTCCGCTCCTCAGCAAGTCAACCTCGAGCTATGCCTCCAGACATGTTGTTATTGTTGTGATTTAGATTTTTATGAATTTTGTTTTCAATACCTTCGAAAATGTCTCCAACACAACTAAAACCTACATAAAGGGACCTCTATACCTGATCCAGGAGGCTCCCGAAGTTCAAAAAATGCTAAAAAATGAAAGTTCTCAGAATCGGACGAAACCAATTCCATTGTGTCTGTCTCGTCTTCCTAATTTCATGCATATATTTACTTCCTCAAATGGGAGTTGTATGTGAAATATATTTCACTTTGATCATATTCCCAAACAGGCAAAAAAAAATTCAACAGTCAACTGGAAAAAAGTCAACACTGACATCAGCATGATGTCATGCTGACGTCATCATACTGATGTGACAAAGGCAGGTGGTGACACGTGGTGTGCTGACTGGGCAGGTGTGGCACACGTGGACCAGTTGTTGTGTGACACGTGGCAATCATCGGGCAAATATGGTGGTACCACGTGGCCCAGTCATGGGCTGCAACGTGACACCCAGTCACCAGTTGAGGGTTGGCAAAAAATTTAGGACTCCACAAATTTCGACCACAAGACCTCCCCCTGGGCTACGAGTTGACAGGGTTGGGATAGCCAACCCGCCCACTATTGTTCCTTGTTCACTATATATTAAAACTTATATTTAAGTTTTAACTAAGCGTTATGCGAACAGAGGTATGAGTTGGGGCCTAGCCTCAGCCCTCGGCACACCATAGAACCTTGCCATATAACCCTGTGATGTGTGAGCACGGGGGGTTGGATAAATATCTATCCCTCGGATCTCGGACTATTCCCACAAGATCGGTGTCTATCCCTACAAGGGCGCGCGAGGATTCTTCTAGACCTTGGTTCCATGGAATGCGCCCCAAAAACCAGGAGCTAGGGCAAGTTAAGGGCTAGCACAAAACCCTTTGGGTTGGCACTTGGCCATATGTAAATCATGTGACCACCTAAAAGGGGCATGCTCTTGGCAACTGGGGACTACTCTATGTATTTTAACAGAAATGGGTTATTTGCCTATAGTTTTTCCCATAATGGGTATTTTTGAGGATTTCTTGGCCATTTGGAGGGGGATTTGATCCCAAAAAGAGGCCATATCTTCAGGGGAATTTGGGCTTCTCTTGTTGGGCCTAAAAACTATATAAACCAGGATTTTTGATCTTGGGAGGTAACGTTTTGATGCAAGGATTTTGAGGAGCAGCTTGTGTAATTTTCCCATTTCTCATGTTTTGAGAGGCATTGAGTCATGTTTTGAGAGAAGATTATTGAGGCTTGTATGTATATGAACAAGGAGGTATTGTACAATAGATCAAAAGTATTTTGTAACAACAAAGAGTCAATGTAAAGAGAACTTGAGCATTTGAAGAGCGATAAAGAGGTCCTCCACTTAGAAGCGGGCCCGGAGATGTAGCCAAAGATTGGTGAACTCCGTTAACAAGTTCTTGTGTCTACTTCTCTTTCTTGTTTGTTGTTATATTCTCTTATTTTGAAGCATGGTTTATGATGGCTGAACTCTTTAATCACTTATGAGCATCAAGTAAAAGTCATAATTATTATTCCGCAACAAGTTATAGAGTTTTATGTGTTTCGCATTCTTATCGATCTGATGCAATAAGTACATAAACTTAACTTGCAATTTGTCAGTAAAACCTATCATTTTTGGATCACGTTTTGGTATTAGAGCATTTGGTTTTGAAGATTTGACTGGAATTGCAAGCATTGTATGCTCACCAGAGCGAAACTCAAGCAAGGATAAGGCCAGCATGAGGCTTTTAATCCAGATATTCAAATGAGACCTCATAAACAAGATATGTTTTCACCGAGGAAGCGAGGTCCTTATGCATATGAGGACGATTTCTTCGAGGCATTTCAATTGATGAAAGCCATGGTATAGTATCTTTACCATGAAAGAGGACAACGAAGAATTTCAAAGGTTGAAGAAGGTGAATCTTCAGTAAGAGCAGAAGGAGGAGTTGGAGGTGGTGGACATTCAGAACCTTCTTCCCCTTCATCCTCATCATCTACAAGTGAATCAAGTGTGCATTCCTCCAAGGATAAGAAACCTAAAAAAACTCATCATTCTTCTGATATTCCTTTATTAAATCTTGATGTAAAATTTAATTTACCCACTTATGATGGTGAATTATATCCAAAAAAGCTATATAATTGGGTTAGACAACTAGAAGTCCATTGCAGGATACAAAGGATTGTTGATGATGAAACAAAGATCCAATTTGCAAGTCTCAAATTGAGAGGCACAACTCTCATATGGTGGGAAAGAAAAAGTAAAGATGATATCAAGAAAAATGGTAAAATAATCTCTTCCTGGAATGATTTTATCACTGCATTAAAGAAACAATTTTATCCATTAGCATACATGCAACAGGAAATGATGAATTGGCAAAGTTTAAGGCAAGCTAAGAATCAAAGTGTACAAGATTATACTCAAATATTTCGTAAGAAAACATTAAATTTGGGTATTCCTTTATATACACGAGATACACTCCTAGGATATATTGTTGGTTTACAATCTTATCTCAATCACACTATTCTTATGTTAAATCCTTCTAACTTTGATGAAGTATGTGTACAAGCCATTCACATTGAATCAAGTAAAGGGAATGTTGGTGATAGTGTTTCTACAGATACTTGGCAAGCAAATGATTCAGGGAAAAGAAAAGAGAAAGAGAAGAAGATGACCACAGCAAGAAAGGAGAAGCCTACTTGCAATCATTGCAAGAAGGTAGGCCATGATGAAGATCATTGTTGGATCTTACATCCTGAGTTGAAGCCAAAGAAGTATGCCAATCAAGGGAGAAAGAATACCACAACTGCAACAGTTCAAGTGGATCTTGGATCAAACTCCGATGATGAGACAAAAATTGTAGCTATGGGAATCCAAGGTATACATTTTGTTGCAAGTACTAGCTCTTCTAATTCATATGTAGTAAATGATGAGTGTAAAAGGGGAGAACTTTTCCACATAAGGGTCATAACAAATAATGTTAAAAATGATACTCTTGTAGACAGTGGATCACAAGCCAATTTAATCAGTGAAGAGGTTGTAAATAATTTGGGACTTTAAACTAAGCCACATCCTAGACCATATCCATTGGGATGGATATGTGGTGATAATAATTTGCAAGTAACCAAGCAATGTAAAATTAAGTTTGNCAAGAAAGGAGAAGCCTACTTGCAATCATTGCAAGAAGGTAGGCCATGATGAAGATCATTGTTGGATCTTACATCCTGAGTTGAAGCCAAAGAAGTATGCCAATCAAGGGAGAAAGAATACCACAACTGCAACAGTTCAAGTGGATCTTGGATCAAACTCCGATGATGAGACAAAAATTGTAGCTATGGGAATCCAAGGTATACATTTTGTTGCAAGTACTAGCTCTTCTAATTCATATGTAGTAAATGATGAGTGTAAAAGGGGAGAACTTTTCCACATAAGGGTCATAACAAATAATGTTAAAAATGATACTCTTGTAGACAGTGGATCACAAGCCAATTTAATCAGTGAAGAGGTTGTAAATAATTTGGGACTTTAAACTAAGCCACATCCTAGACCATATCCATTGGGATGGATATGTGGTGATAATAATTTGCAAGTAACCAAGCAATGTAAAATTAAGTTTGAAATCACTTCTAATTATGTTGATGAAGTAGAACTTGATATGGTGCCACTGGACATAGGTGGAATTGTCATGGGAATCCCATACCTTTATGATAGAAAAGTCATATTCTATAGGGAGGAAAATAAATATTGCTTCAAGAAAGATGGGAAAGAGTACATTGTTTATGCTCATCGCATAAAAACTGACAGATCATTTGCAACTACATGGCAGTTAAAAAGAATGGTAAATGCAAGCAAAAGTTTAACACTTATGTCTGTAACAAATCAAGAAGTTAGTGATGTTAAACATGAGATCGTTCAGTATGTTTCTAACCATCATGAAGTGTCACAAGAAGTATAGCATGAGATTTAGCTGCATACTTTGATTATTGTTCTTGTTCAGAAGGGGAAGATTTTTTTTCATTCTCATTCGCATATTCAATATTGTTGTTTAGTTTTTTGTTATTCAGTGGTGTATGGATGCTAAATGCGACAAATAATGTAGATGATTGTGCAATAAATGGGATGATTACTTTGATAAACAATGCTATCTTAGTTTTTATGTTTGTTGTAATTAGTCAGGTGATCATTGTCCTAGAAGAAAGGATGGATGATACAGGACAAGTGGGGAGGCAATACCCTCACTTATTACCTGATTAAAACCAGACTTTTGGTGGTCCAAAAGCTTCCAAGTGGGAAGGAATGATCAAGGAGGCTCCCTAGGTCCAAAAAATGCTAAAAATAAAAGTTCTTGGAATCAGACGAAACCAATTCCATTGTGTTTGTCTCGTCTTCCTGATTCCAACCATATATTTACTTCCTCAAACAGACGCCTTATGCGAAAGATATCGCACTCTGATTAGATTCCCAAACAAGCAAAAATAAAATAAAAAGTCAACAATCAACTGGAAAAAAGTCAACAGTCACGTCAACATGATGTCATGTTGACGTGGAAGAGAAAGGTGGTGGCACGTGGCATGATGATTGTTCAGGTTTGGCAGATGTGGACCAGTTGTTGTGTGACACGTGGCAATCATCGGGCAAATATGGTGGTGCCACGTGACCCAGTCGTGGGTTTCCATGTGGCACCCAATCACCAGTTGAGGGCTGGAAAAAAATTTAGGACTCCATAAGTTTCTACCATGAGACCTCCCCCTGGGCTACGGGTTGGCAGGGTTGGGCTAGCCAACCCGCCCACTGTTGTTCCTTGTTCACTATATATTAAAACTTATATTTAAGTTTTAACTAAGGTCGGTTATGCGAACAGAGGTATGGGCTGGGGCCTAGCCCCAACCCTCGATGCACCATAGAACCTAGCCATATAACCTTGTGATGTGTGAGCACGGGGGGTTGGATAAATCTCTAGCCCTCGGATCTCGGACTATTCCCACAGGACCGGTGCCTATCCCTACAAGGGCACGCGAGGATTCTTCTAGACCTTGGTTCCATGGAATGCACCCCAAAAACCAGGAGCTAGCGTGAGTTAAGGGACAACGCGTAGCCCTTTGGGCTGGAGATTGGATATATGTAAAGCATGTGACCACCTAAAAGGGGTGTGCGATTGGCAATTGAGGACTACTCTGTGTATTTTAACAAAAGTGGGTTATTTGCCTATAGTTTTGCCCAGAATGGGTATTTTTGAGGATTTCTTGGCCATTTGGAGGGGGATTTGATCCCAAAAAGAGGCCAGATCTTCAAGGGAATTTGGGCTTCTCTTTTAGGGCCTAAAAACTATATAAACCAAGATTTTTGAGCTTGTGAGTTAACTTTTTGATGCAGGGATTTTGAGGAGCAACTTGTGTAATTTGCCCATTTCTCATGTTTTGAGAGGCATTGAGTCATGTTTTGAGAGGATATTATTGAGGCTTGTATGTATCTAAACAAGGATGTCTTGTACTATAGATCATAAGTATTTTGTAACAATAAAGAACCAATGTAAAGAGAACTTGAGCATTTGAAGAGCAATAAATAGGTCCTCCACTTGGAAGTGGGCCCAGAGATGTAGCCAAAGATTGGTGAACTCCATTAACAAGTTATTGTGTCTACTTTTGTTTCTTGTTTGTTGTTATATTCTCTTTTTTTGCAGCATGGTTTATGATGGTTGAACTCTTTAATCACTTATGAGCATCAAGTAAAAGTCATAATTATTATTCCGCAACAAGTTATAGAGTTTTATTTGTTTTGCATTCTTATCGATCTGATGCATAAAGTACATAAACTTAACTTGCAATTTGTCAGTAAAACCTATCATTTTTGGATCAATACATCACCATGAATGGAATCGCAAAGGAAAGGGAAATAATTTATATGAACTATAAAATCTAGAAGCCAAGATGAGAATGGGCATGTGCCTGATGTTGAATTCGATCCGATCCAAGTTGGTGCCTAACCAAATAGGAGATTCATCTATCCAAAATATAAACAATCCCATGCCTTTTGTGTTGGAATAAATGGTGACAAATCGAATATTTGACTGCATTAAAATTCATATTTAAATAAATAAATAATAGTAAAATATTATTGAGTTTTTAAAATATTACTAAATTATCAAATTATGTATATTGAGCCTAATGTTTTACATGATTATTCTTTAAGCTTGAGTTTCACACTTTACTTGGTTGTTTAACATTGTTGAAAGGAAGACTAAGTTGATATGCTTAACATTATAAGCATTTGACTAACTTAACAAAGGTATTTTTGGTATGGTATAATTATTGGTAATATCAAATGTATTATAACTATAAATATTTTACTTAAATATATTATAATAATAATAATTGAAAAAAAATCATTTTTGTTTAAAAATAAATGTTCAAAATATTATAACAAAATAATACATGTTATGCACATTCTTAGGCTTCTTATGAACAAGGGTATCACTTTTGAATCCTTGATCTTGAAAAAAATCAAGACTTGATTTTGGGTGTAAAGGTGGATGAGTCAATTTTTGATGATGACATGTCAAATATTGTTAGGAACTATCATTCTTGAGTGGTTTTCATGTAGTATCCATTAGCGCTAGGATTAGTGGATATTGTGGGGACTAGTATGCCAAATCAGTGTGCTTGGCATGGTATTCAATTTGATTGGGATGTCATATGTTCACTTTCATTTGGATCTGGTGGATAAGGATTTAAGGAAAGAATCCTTGTCCTTCTAGATGTTTCTTCCTTGTTCACTAGTGTGTGCAATATAAAGTCTAATGATTGACTATATGGAGTATTTTCCCATGGTTGGATCTAGTTCAAAGTAATTAGTTCCGGCTAAGGGAATTTTCAATATGATATATTTGATATATATGCCATATTATAATTATCTCACAGCTAGGGAATCGTCATGATAACTAATTTGGTGTCAATTTCTAAGTTGTGACACATGAGGGAGTCTACAATTTACTAAATTCTAAAACTGGAGATGGATTCAGAGACCCCCTAGAAAGAGTTCTCTGATCCATCTGCAGTGTTAGAATTTAGTAAATTATACAAATTCATTGTAAAAATTGTAATTTTCCATTGTCAGAGTGACACAACTAAAAATGACCAAATAAATGAACAATTGTTAAGTGGTCATTTTTAGTCTAATTATATCCTGTGATCAAATTTGGTGATTTATCTTGGTCTTTTTTAGTTTAGTTCTTATCCTTTGACCAAAGTGATCATTTATCTTAGTATTTTTTAGTTAGCTCACTTATTTAGCATCTTGTATAAAGAAATGAATCGAAACCTAATAGAAACGCAAGTATCTCGAACTTGGTAAGTAAGCCAAGGTACCTAGTTATTTGTTTGTCAAAAAAAAAAGGGTCCACACTTCAAAGTGCATCATCTACCATGTAAGTAAACCATACACAAGTTTTGAACAATTTATGAGCAGAAGAGTAAAGTTACAAGTGAAAATGCAGAGGCTACGAAATCAAAACCAAATATCTTTTACCTTTGTAAGAAAGTGGAAGATGAACATATTGTTCCGTTCTGGATATGCCATTGAAAAAACTTTGAAATTTCCTGTGGACAAAACACAACAATAGATCATTTATAAGTTAATGGAAATAAGACATTTGATGTTAAACACAATCCTAATCTAACCATCCATTAAAAAAATTCATATAATGTTACCTCCTGAACCAGTGTATTCATTTAACGCAGGCTTGAGCCACTATGTATCTGTAAAAGATAAGAGATTAAACCATATTACCAGAGAGAGTAGAGAATATGGCTCTAAAACTCAAAACAATATGTTGAATAGGTGACGGGTAGTAGTTACGAGTTACAATGTTGCAATTAAGACTTAGAGGTATTGTCAAAGGTATGATAGACACATGTTTTAATGACGCCAAGACGTGGCCACCTGAAATATCTCCTCGATTATTTCCTTCAACCTTGCATGAATATTAACCAAAGTTTAGCAATGGTTAGTAGGTTATCCATGCCTACCTTAACATGACATAGTAAATGCATGATAGTGATGTGCATACCTACACTAACAGTGACAGTTGTAGGTATTTACAACTCTATGAAGTTACCTTCTGGAGGCTATAAGACCGAGGGCCACGAGTATACAATATGGTTACCAAGAGTGGGTTGAGATTCTTAAAATTTTTATGTGGTTATGAAGAGTGGAATCGTGGATCCAATCCACTATTAACTGTGAAATAATTGTTATAAAGAAATTATTTAACAATAAAAAACCATTGATCATAAAGGAACAGAGTTAGAACGATTACCAACAACGATATATATATGTGTAAGTATTTTTAAATATTTGGAACCATTAGGTCATATTAAAAGGATTTCCATCCTTAAATAATCCATAATACGATATAGTATTTTAATAACGACAAAGAAATACATAAATGGAAAGGAACTACATTTTTATGTAATTGTAAATAGATAACAGATAGAAAGTATAGTGTAATTTATTTAACATAAAGAAGAGTAGTATCTCTTTATCTNAGTGACAGTTGTAGGTATTTACAACTCTATGAAGTTACCTTCTGGAGGCTATAAGACCGAGGGCCACGAGTATACAATATGGTTACCAAGAGTGGGTTGAGATTCTTAAAATTTTTATGTGGTTATGAAGAGTGGAATCGTGGATCCAATCCACTATTAACTGTGAAATAATTGTTATAAAGAAATTATTTAACAATAAAAAACCATTGATCATAAAGGAACAGAGTTAGAACGATTACCAACAACGATATATATATGTGTAAGTATTTTTAAATATTTGGAACCATTAGGTCATATTAAAAGGATTTCCATCCTTAAATAATCCATAATACGATATAGTATTTTAATAACGACAAAGAAATACATAAATGGAAAGGAACTACATTTTTATGTAATTGTAAATAGATAACAGATAGAAAGTATAGTGTAATTTATTTAACATAAAGAAGAGTAGTATCTCTTTATCTCAGAAGAGAAGAAGTCCCTTATGGTGGTGACGACCATTAGTACCATAGAATAAGTAACATGTCATGGCATAACCATGAACTTTGAGTCATGAACTTTGAGTTAAGAACATTAAGTAATAGTATACGAAGAACAATTGAACAAATTTTTATAAGGAAAATGTCGATTATAACCGCATGAATATATTTTTAATTATGGAAATTTTATTTAAAAAAATGGATGGGAAGAGTGACATTACAGATGGTATCGAAACATGGTTGAAACACTATAACTTTATGGGATCAAAGAAAATAGAATATATATATATATATATATATATATATATATATATATATATATAATTGGAATCATTGTGTTTTGCATATATCATAATCAAAAACCAATCATCATGGTTGAAGAACTTGAAAGATCAATTCAAAGTGAACCCAGGATGTATGTAGAATTAAACAGTGATCATTCACAAGACATTTTTATAGGACTATTGCAAACCATGTGTATTCTAATTGCAGATATGGAAAGTATAAAGGAAGATAATGAAAGGCTAGTTAAGGGTAGTAAAGAACAAGAAGAGTTAAATGAAATCGTTCTTAAGAACATCGTCGAGATGAAGCAAAAAATACAAACAAGATAAACTTCCAATCATGCTAAAAAGGAACTTTCTAACAAACAATCACATAAACATAAGGAATATCAAGTGAACGATGATAAAATAGAATTGTTAGACGGAGAAAAAAGAAAGGATAATTCTGACAGAAACACATTGCAAAGAATTATACCTAAAATGAAGAAAAGGAAATAGCACGAGGAAGAATTTCTTGGAGATTTTAGGAAAATCAGACCACCCTATTTTGATGGTGAATCCGAGGAAGGAGAAAAATCTTGGCTTTTGAACATGAGTAAACAATTTCAAATTTAAAATTATCCCAGAAACTTGAGGGCTAGATTAATTGTGTATCAACTGAATGAAAAAGCTACCATTTGGTGGCAAGAAACAAAAAAAGTTAATAATATTAGGAGCAGTGAGCTAAAATAGAAAATGTTTAAGAAATAATTTAAACACAAATATTTAATAGAACGATATTACTACGAAAAGGACAAATTGTTCTGTGATCTTAAGTTGGGACATATGTCTATTGAATACTTTGTGACTAAATTTGTGACTCTTGTGAGATATGTACCCTACCTCTGTGAGGAGAAGAAAAAAGTTCAGAGGTTCATGAGTTTTTTTCCTCGAGTTTATAAAGACAAAATTGAATTCCTTAATCCAAATACCATGGATGAAGTGATAAGACATGTTAAACAATGGTTTACTCAATTTAAATAGAGAACTGAAAATGCAAAGCCATGGCAACACAAACACAAGGACAAGTTTGATCCCAAGAAGAAAAATTGTAAACATCATCGACAACCATCGCATAGTGCACCAGTTAGGAAAAACAAATTTGTTGGAAAACAAAGTGTATCAATTTAGAACAGTACTAAACCTACAGATTTTGTGAATAAGAAAGTTAGTGAGACAATTAAGGAGCCTCTTCAGTGTTGGGGATGTAAAGGACCCCACCTGAACCAGAACTACACATTAAAAAATCACAAAAATCATGAAGCACACAATGTTTAGGAAGCGACAACAGTAAATGATATTTCTCGAAGTATACATTAAATCAATGCTACCTTGGAAAATAGACAAGTTGATCACCAATATTCCATGATGGAGATAGAAAGTATGTTAAATCAGAAATGGGTATCTACATTAATATACCCTGGTGAAAGTCTGTGTCATATTTCACCTACAGTGGTAGAAAATTGTAAGTTAGAGAAAGTTAAACATAGAAAATCATCGCTAGTCTAGTTAGCTATAGGAACAAAAAGATTTTTTTTGAAATGGTAAAAGACTGTGCAGTAAACATGGATGGAATGGATACTAGATTAGATCTAAATATTTTACCACAAGGATCTTATGATTTTCTCAATGGCATGGATTGGTTGGAGAAACATTCAGGTCTTGTAAACTATTGTGACAAGACCTTTAACCATATAGATGATTTTGGAAAAAATAGAACAATGAAAGGAATATCATGATGAGTGTTGGTAAGACACATATTTTCTTTGCAATTAAAAAGGAGTGCAAGGAAAGGCTACAATTTTATGTTGTTCACATATCCAATAATGCTGGAGAAATGAATAATTATTTATTTATTTAATGATCCACTATTGAAAGAGTTCCAGGATGTGTTTCTGAAATAAATTCCAAGATTACCTCTTAGAAGGGACATAATTTTCACCATTGACTTAGTACCCAGATCTGCACCAATGTCTAAATCCTCTTACTGAATGAGTACTTCATAATTGAGAAATCTTAAGATGAAACTTCAATAATTGTTAGATAAAATGTATACCAGACCTAGTGTGTCTTTGTGGGGAGCACGAATTTTGTTTGTCAAAAAGAAAGATAGAACCTTCCGATTGTGTATTTATTACAAAAAACTTAGCAAAATGACTATTAAAAATAAGTATCCTTTTCCCTACATTGGTGACTTGTTTGATCAAGTCAGAGGAGATAATATTTTCTCTAAGATAGATTTGAGGTCGTGATATCACGAAATTAGAATCAAAGAGGACGACATACATAAATTGTGTTTCAGACTAGATGCGGGTATTAAAAATTCATAGTGGTACCTTTTGGTTTAACAAATGTCACTGCTACATTTATGTGCTTGATGAATAGTGTGTTTAGAAAGTATCTAGAAAAATTCATGATTGCGTTTATAGATGATATATTGATCTATTCAAAAACCAAAGAGGAACATGAAGAACATTTGAGAATAGTCTTGCAGACACTTAGAGAAAAAAAACTTTATGCAAAGTTTAGTAAATGTGAATTTTATCAAGATAAAGTATAGTATTTGGGACATGTAATTTCTGGTGAGGGAATCTCGGTTGACCTAGAAAAGGTCAAGGACATTCTAGAATGTCCAGTGCCAAAGGATGTGTCAGATATCTGATCTTTCACGGGAATCACAGGTTATTACCATATATTTATAGAAGGGTTCTCCAAACTTTCTTATCCAATAACTTATTTACGAAAGAAAGGAACTAGATTTAAATGGAAAAAATGTCAAGAGAGCTTTGAAAAACTAAAACAATTATCAACAATGACACCTATATTGAAAATAACAGATCCGCATAAAGATTTTGTGGTTTGTATTGATGCCTCAATGAAGGATTAGGAGGAGTGTTGTTATAGGATGATCATGTGATTTTTTATGAGTCACGAAAATTGAAATGTCATGAAAAGAACTGTGCAACACATGATTTGGAACTAACTTCCATTGTGCATTCCTTAAAGATGTGGTGGCACTACTTATTGGGTAGAAATTTTATGTTGAAAATGGATAATATCAATCTGAAATACTTTTTTAGATCAACAAAACTTGCATGCAAAACATGAGAGATGTTTAGCTTTCTTAAGTGAGTATGATTTTGAAATAAAACACATTAAGGGAAAAGAGAATAAAATAGCAGATGCACTCAACAGAAAATTAAATGCAATTTATAGTAGTAGTTTGAAACTGATCTTAAACAGAAAATTAAATTAGCAGCAAAAAATGATGAAACTTGTAAAAATTTATGGGAAAATTTATAGAATAATGATTCAAGTGAAGAAGAATCAAAATTTAAATGTAATCAAGATGGACTAGTACTGTATAAGGACATAAATTACTTTCCAAACAGTGCATATCTTAAAACTTTAATATTGGATGAGGTATATAAGAAACCTTGCTCAGGTCATCAAGGCTACCAAAATACTATAACAACCTTGAAAAAAGAACATTTATGGCCCAGAATAAAAACAGAAGTGGCTGGATATATTGCTAGGTGTCTTGAGTGCCAGTAAGTTAAAGTTGAACATCATCACCCAGCAGGATTATTGCATCCAATTCCTATTCCTAAGTG
>SNQJ01S0085147.1:34392-52678 GCA_010110895.2 Picea sitchensis | reverse complement strand
CTAGTTGTAACTAAACATGCACTAGTGAGAGTTCAGTTAATCAGTGAACTCACATGCAACTGAAGATTCGCCACGGTTAACTACATGCATGTTAGTTCCAATGGAGATCCAGTTGAGATAACAAATGAAAGGGATAGTTTGGCTATTAGTTGTGATTTGTTCACACATGCAGTGAATATGCTTATGAGCATGTGCAAACGAAGCAATTGTATTCCTTCGATTCATTGTGAGAATTCAGATTGCAGAGTTTGTGCAGAGGAGGCAAGCTGTCTGGACACGGAAATTGGCACATGTATTTGCTAATTTGTGTATGACAGTGTGAGACGATTGTATTGTATTGAGAGTTCTTGGATTAGAGTTTTGTATGAGATTGTTTCATGATTCATGATATACATAATATATGATAGTTGGGGTTTTTAGCTTTACGCTTTCCTGGTAAAACTTATTGTGTTATGTGTTATTGATATTTCACTTTGTTCTTATGGTTGTGATCGTGGTTTAAATTTCTTCCGCAAAAGTAATAGAAGTGATTCTGTATTTAACAATAGCGTAACTTGTTAGATCAGGAGAATTACAGGAATACTCATTTGGGTATTGAAATTTCTACAAGTGGTTGCATATGAAGGATGAACCTCCTAGCCATAGGCACTACTGATCATTTTATCTCATTAGTAGGCCACCCCCGAGCTGAGGATATGAATTCATAAGGATATCTTACCCATTGGATGTCCACTCTCCACACACAACAACCCCAAAACATAGGTTCTACTTCCACAACAGTTCCAATCCTCCATCTCTCTCTTTTCCCCACAACATGCACTACCTAAAGAGTGTACCCCCTTCATTTCTCATGGTCCCTCGGTCTCTACCATTCATCTATCATGGTCCCTTGTGCACTTAGTTGGCCAGTAGTAACTTATATGGGGATTCTAAGAACTGGCATCTTCTTTAATATTTCTCACAACAACCTTCACAAGGATCTTGAGTCATTTCCTCAATAGAAAAAATGCACTACAGGATTACAACCCATTTTTTAAGCACACAAGATTTTTTTCTAGCATAATCATATCCCAAAAATGGATGCCTTCCAACACAACATGCATGGTTCTCTTCCCAGCACTCAACTCTCCCTTTACTACCCATAATCTAAATGTAAAAACTCTCCCCCTTCTCCATATGAATTTCCTCTCTTGTTTCCTTGCTTGACTTGAATTACACTCTACCCCAAGCTGATTGTACTTCAACCCATGCTCCCCAATAACTATGGGATGCGACCACTTACACCAACCCTCTTACATGAGTATTGTGGTAAATTTACCCTTATGAATAGGTGAAACCACCCTTATATCAAGACCCCACTTGATTCAATACAAAAGAAAACCAATGGTGAACTACTTTCCTCTTAGACCTATTTGGACAATTAGAATGAGATGGAAGATATGGATGAATTACATTTTTACAAAGGTTTTCCTCGCTGCTCCAGTCTTTGATCTTGATGTCCAAGCTCCTAGGTGCAAGAAAAGACCTGCAAAGAACAAAGAGAAACCTCCTTCTTCCACACTATATTGTTAAGTGAAAATAGATCTATCTATGATGAAATTAACAGCAATAGACATGCATACACTTGAATGTATAAACATGAGAGGAATATGCTAAGTTATGTGTTAATGGAAAGCCAAAAAAATGGAAGTAGTTACAATCTCAAATTTGACGTTGCAAAAGTTTCTCCAATCTCTCATATCCATCCCCTTGGATCTTGCACAATCATAGGTATGATGCTCTTAATTTTCCTCTTTTCTTGAATGTATCAAGATCAGAAGTATGATACTTTGAAGTTCTCTCTTCCCCTTTCACTCAAGCATGACCTTATAGGCATGGAAGCATCACAACCATAGGATATTTTTTAGGAGAGGATGATCTCAAAATAGGATTTGGCTCAATCAACAAGATTGACCTAATTTCCTTGAATATGAGATAGATCGAACCAATCCCTTAACCAACTGTAAACTCTTAGAAAAAAAACTCACAAATCAAGGAAAAATAGTTGCAAGAACTTCATCACCCCCCCATAACTGTGCACAGGGAGACGATTTCTCCCTAGGACACTTTGGGGGAGAGAACATCACTCCTTGTATATGGGCAGGGGGGTGATGAAACTCATTTAAGGCAAAAATTTCAAGGAAATAAGGTACCATTTCGATCTCCAACTGATAGATTTTCCTTCCAACTTGTCTAGGGAGTATGACATACTTTTTCTCATGGTGACAAACTTGTGCCAATTGGTAAAGTGTGACAGTTAGGTTTTTAATAGATGTGACACTTAAGTCGATATTTGGTGGTGTCACACTTGCGACACTTACGACACTTAGGTGTGAAATTTGATAATGTGACACTTGTGACACTTACGACACTTAGGTGCGACATTTGATAATGTGACACTTAGGTGTGTAACAAATCCCCCCTAAAGTGTGAATTTAGAAGGGAAGCTGATTGTTGAAACACTTCACAAAAATATGTATGAGAGGTTGTTGGAATAGGAGGGATAGGCAGAAGTTGCAAACAAAAGATCAATCAATATTAATATATCATCCCCGAGGTAGGCATACCCATGCTTGGAATATAATGACTCAAAACATGTCGACTGACCAATACATCATGGATCCATGAAAGAATTGACTAAGGATATGGCCACCAAAAATATAATGTGGATCCATATCTCCATGACTCAATCAAGTCGTATCCATGAGAGAATACACAGTGGAGCTACGATATGAAAAAACATAGCCACTGACCAATACAAAGTGGATCTATGTGAAAAAATATAGTAAGATTTCCAACATGATGACCATACTCGAATATTCTAAGTACTCAAATAGTCTCCATCACAACTTGGGTGTCTAAGGAGCTTGCAGGGTGTTCTCCTCGATCCCGCAACGATACAAATCTAATCATGTGAATAGATGTCCTGATGTCGAACATGGTAGAAACCACTTGATTACTAGTCATTTATTCATACCGTTAAAAAGTGCGAGGGGAATCACCAATGATTACAATGACTCACAAGGTACTCTAGTACATTCCAATGAATGTGAACAAATGATATTAAGTCAAAATTTAGTGGCATCATCCAATCAGAGGAAAAATATGTAAACCTACTATCGAAGGAAAGGAGACCTGTCATTGAGGCATGCAAGTTCCAAGGTACTGATTGGTTTCTAAGTCTAATTCCTAGATAATGTGTTGAAGGTGACATGAACAAAATCGTCTAAGAAGGGCCATGATGTTTCCCTCATCATCGACATGGAAATGACACAGGAAAGTGATGTAAGATAATGGATTAAATGAGTAGATACTACCAGAAGGATGAACATTGGTAATATTGCAGAGTAATTTATTTGGGTTGAAACTTCCCTTGAACATTGTGAAGCACAACAAGTGACTTGGAAACTTTGACTCGACTGAGAGATAGACCAAAGCATAGTGCGATGATAACTAGGGCACTCGTTTGGTGAGCTGAAGGAGTATAATGAATCATGTGGTTGGTATGAATCAGAGACAAGTAGATTATCCAACTATAAGACATGGCACAAATAGGTGCCATGTTCAGGGGTAATAGATGCTCGGTATAGCTCATCTTCGATGAGTCCCTCATTACATGTTTAACGAACCTGAAGTAGGAGGGGTTTGGTCCCATATGGGTCCTTCACTATGTAACTTTACGAGCCCAGAGAAGATAAAATTTTGGTCTTTTCATGTTTAGAGAGTTCAAAAAGAACTTAAATAAGACTATAAGGTTGTTCCTTTTCATAAATTTAGCCTCCCGAGCCGAAATATGTATAAAACAATAAAACTGAGAAATATTATGGTCGAGGTTGACTAGAGTATTCCTTTTTCATAATTAGTCCATCTAGTCTAAAAAAGGGTTAAAATTACACCGAATAGACACCCTTTCAAATATTTTTTAGTGAGTGTGAAAGGAAACAAGTTCTCTCGACAATATTTTCATGTTTAGAGTATGAAAAGAGCTTAAAGGAGACTCCAAAGAGTTCATTTTTTAATGAGCTTGAAACATAGAATGAAACTATGCTCGAAGTGTTTGCTTCATTTTTACATGAGCTTGAAACAAAGAATGAAACTATGGTCGGGATGTCTGCTTCATTTTTACATGAGCTTGAAATAGAGAATGAAACTATGCTCTGGGTTGGTTTCATTTTTAAATGAGCTTGAAACTAAAAATTAAATTATGCTCGGGGTTGGTTTCATTTTTAAACGAGCTTGAAACAGAGGATAAAACTGTGCTTGGGGTTGGTTTCATTTTTACGTGAGATTGAAACCAAAAATGAAATATGCTTGGATGATACCCATTAGTGGGTTTTCTTCCCAACATGATGTCCAGAGGTTGGTACTTTCCCCCCAGCATGATTGGGATAATCTAGCGGATTAACTCCAACATGATTTCCAGAGGCCGGAGACATGTCCCCCAAGATTTGTTTTGTCCACCGAATCTTCTTCTGCACCCGAAACAAATCCTGGCTACTAATAGGAATAGGTTCATTAGAGAGGGAGGAAGAAACAGGATCAACTGACACAGGAGAATGAAATGAAGTTTTAGGTACAATATCTAGTGGAAGACTTGACTTAATTGGAGGGGTCTCTATTCCATTTTTTAACGAGCTTAACACAGATAATGAACTATTCTCATGGTTACTTGTTTCATTTTTTAACAAACTTGACATAGAAAATGAACTATGCTTATGGGTATTTGTTTCATTTTTTAATGATCTTGACATAGAAAGTGAACTATGCTCATGGGTATCTCTTTCATTTTTTAACGAGATTGAAACAGAGAATAAACTATGCTCATGTGGGTTTGTTTCATTTTTTAACGAGCTTGACACAAAAAATGAACTATGCTCATTAACCTTGACCATGGCTTCCAAGAGGTCTTCATCGGAAAAAATAATAATGATTTGGAAGAAATACATGTCAAGAGACTCACTTTGATCAACAAGGGGGAGAACAGGTTCCAATGTCCCTAGCGAGGGAGTTACCACGTCAATTATTAGAACTAAATCCAGAGAATATGAACATACATCAAGAGGCTCCTTCTCATTAGAAATTTAAGGCATGGGATATAATGCCACATAATTTACCTATGGTGGGGGAGAAACCACTTGAATGTAAGGAACATTCAACGAAGTCATATGATCAATGGTCATACATTGATCAGGACTAACAAACAAAATATGATAGATGGTCACTATGCTACCATCATGGGGAAAATCCATCACTCAAAAGAGTGTGGAAACTAAAACTTTCATAGCATAGACATAGTCCCGTCCAAGGAGAAAATTAAAATCCAAACATCAATACATATAATTTTCCTTAGGAATAATTTTCCCTCCTAAGGTAATGGTCAACTGAGGAAGGATCCCTAAACGTTCATTGGGTCTTCTATTGAAATCTAGTAGATGATTGGTGGCTGGCACAAGCTCAAGAGAACCTAAATCTTACCAAGTAGTTGAGGATAAAACACTAACATAGGACCCTTCATATACAATAGTGCGATATATGTACTTATCAAAATCTTGCACAATTATTTGGAGAGGGACACTTGAAGGAAGATGAGGTTCTTCTAGACTATTCCAATCAAAGGAAATGACCTCAGTACTTGGAGGGGGTTCCATTGAAACTGATGGGATGTCCCCTTGTCCAGAACACTTTGAATTGACAAAGAAAACATCAGTGGTATTTAAGTCACTTTCTAAGGGAAGAGTGAGGTCAACCGAACAAATCATATTGACCATTTCATCAACCAAAGGTTGGGTAGGGGAATCAACTTAAGGTTTTTCTTGGGAAATGACAATATCTTCCAACAATTGTGAAGCCTCCTCTATACAAGGGAAATGGTAAGTATAATGAATTCCCTTGCATAACTTACAAGGAAATTAGACTTTACCCTTTTTACCCCCAACCTTATTATCACTGGTCATCAGACCATCACTAGAATGACCTGTAGAGTCTGGTGACACGGGTTCTTCAGAACTCTGAGACCACACTTATAAAAACTTTAGAATCAAGGGTCTTAACATAGGTCTTACAAATCCTACAAGGGAAATTGGGTTTATGACCTATATTCTTAGGATTCTAAACGTTATCAACACTCCTAGCATGATTAATAGTGGCTGGTTGATTTCCCCTTTGCTTATTTTACTTCTCCTTGTTCTTCCTTTTCTTCTCCTTCTTATCCTCTTGGTTACTAGCATCACGACTTTCACTGGCCATGGATGAAGGAAGGAAGGAATACCAAACATGTAAATAAGGAAAAGGGTCAATAGGAATTTCATGTTCTTGAGGTGGAGGGATTGTATTTGAGGCAACAAGAGCATTTGGGATCACCAGAGTTGAAAACAATCATACTGGTAACCCTACACTGAATCCAGGAAGACCCAATGTAGCAATGTAAGGAGTACTAATATTTCCAAAACAAGGAAAAATATGAGGAACCCCATGCAAAGGGGTTCCTTGATTGGAAAGCTCAAGAACTATCTCCATAGACACAAACTCAACCTAGGGTCTTCTAAATAAAAAATCACACACTACCAAAGTCCCTATAAGACAAAATCAAGCAAACACTTCTCTTGTAAAAATGAGAAATGAAGTAAGGATCTTCCGAAGATGGGAGATGAGGCTGTCAATGAAGAAATGAGAGATAGTTACCCATAAATAATCCATAATGGAACTCCAGAGATGCAAGTACTGGATGCAACCAAGTACCCTCCTAAGCATCCAAAATAACATGTTGTATGTTTTCCTTAGGTACTGAAAGTACCACCATGACTTTCACCTAGGAAGGTAACCTATGAAAATAAACTAGGGACAACACTTCATGCTTGGGGGTTGGGTGGAATATTCATGGGAGAGGGATTCTACAAGTGGGCAGGGAACATAAGAAAAAATTCTTATACCTGAAGCAACTCAGCTAGTGGTGTCATTCCGAGGACTTTCCACTACTAAGATTCCACACTTGACTCACAGAACCCCACCGAGAGAGAGTGTTAGGGACCAGTCCAAGAACTCTTCTTGACTTCTCCTACCACTTGAATCCTATGTTAGAGGAGATTTCCCATTAAATAATTCACGTTACTAATGAATTTTATCTCATTAGTGTTCCCAGTTTTGTTTCGGTGGCCTTGAATAATTTACTCTCCACCCCACAATCGAGGCCCTACAACCTAGAATTGTGATCGTTTTCTAATAAAGAAAAAGTCTAGTTGATTTTAGATTAGGTACCTTGTTCCTTTTATGGTTTTTGTTACACAAAAGGGTAAATGGAAGTGAACTATA
This sequence comes from Picea sitchensis, assembly GCA_010110895.2. Classification (NCBI taxonomy): domain Eukaryota; kingdom Viridiplantae; phylum Streptophyta; class Pinopsida; order Pinales; family Pinaceae; genus Picea; species Picea sitchensis. The sequence continues at coordinate 45,331 of SNQJ01S0085147.1, read as the reverse complement.
TGGTGTTATCACTCTCACTCCAAGAAAAATTCAAAAGAAAAAATGAATGGAATGAAATCCTTAGTTTCGATGATGCCTATCTACAGAAAGGAAAAACAGGTCTAAGGAAAAGAAACAAGCATAACTTTCAATGCAAGAAACACAAACTACTCTTTGAATGCAAAAGGTGTTTTATATATGAGTCGAAGAAACTGTAGGATACACGATGCTCCACGCACAAGCTCAAACATGCTCCAACCACTAACTATAATGCAATTACTTTTTGGTTTTCCACTTCTTTCAAATGCAATGCAAATTTTTAATGTAACTTGTTTTGTTTTGTTTCTTTCAAATGAGATGAAAATAACTAAATGAAAACGCAAGGGATCACACAACAAAAGTTTTGTTTTGTTTTGTTTTGTTTTTATGTAATCAAGTAGGTCGAAAAGCATCAAAAGAACTCAAATGAAAGAAATCTATCAATACTTTCCACACAAAACAAGAAGCCTATTTTATATTAGGTCATAAACAAACAAAAGCCCGAAACATGAGAACAATTTTCAATTCAAAGAAGATATTTGAATGCAAAGTAAAAAGATCAATTTTATAGCTTTGAAACAAATTTCCTAACATTAAAGATAAAAAATAAGCAAAATTCAAGATAACGATGCCAAAGATACAATTTAAGGACCACAGTTCCCCCTATGGACATATGAAACCTCCTTTGGATCAAGGCTCCTCTTGATCCAAGATAGAATAAAACAAATGGTGAACTCCTTTCCTCTTATATGTATTTCGACAATTAGACTGAGAAGGAAGAGATGGATGCCTTACCTTTTTATGACGGTTGTCCTCGTTGATCCATCCTTTGACCTTCATGTCTGTTACGAGGAAAATCTCTCTATGGCGAGGGGAAAACCACAACAGATGGAAATGACTGCAGAAATAAACTCTCTTCTCAAGTATTCTATATAAAAAAATATGCTAGCAAGACAAGATAAAAGGCCTAACTCGTCCAGACGTTCGATGAAGTCCACCGTTGAGCACATGACCCAAAAAAATATACCCGTAACTAGTTCTCAATAACCAATAAAAGAAAGTGTATGGCGATAATATATGATGTTAACACATTCAGTAACATAATCCATTAACATACATAACAAATATGCCCATGGAATAATAATTCAAATATTTGCAAGATATCAAATGGACGAGAAAAGAGTATTTCTATTAAGATATAGTCAACAAAAGTGAATAAGTTACAGACTTCCATGTCGGCATGGTTCAGAACCAAGAAACTAAGTTCCTTCCAGCTGAGCCTCCACCACTTCAATACTCCACCAAAGGCAAGCTCATGTAAGAGAGACAATGGAATTCTCACTCAATAAGGGAAGAGCTTGGGGGCTGAACACCTTGTTGAGACTTAAAGGATAAAGGGATCCAGACTCAATGTGAAGTGAATAATTCCTCTAGAGTAACTTTTCTCTCAAAGTTGAATTCTTTCTTCTCTTTTCCATAGCTCGGAATTGGCCCATTTATAGCCTTCAAATGGAATGGAAGGGCCAAGTTGGAACGTTTCCAGTATATGGAAGGCCAAGGATCATTGATCTCCTGTCTTGACATGGAAACCCGACACCATTTTTCATTTTTGAGCACATTTCCTGATGTATGTGGGTTGTAGTGGTGCAACTTGCGTATACGCATGTTATATAGTAGGTAAGGTGCGTATATGTGGAAAGAAATTATTTTTAGCTCTAGGATTTTCAAAAAGGGATGAAAGGTCTTCATGAGGAAATGGAAAAATGCCTTCTGTGCAAGATTGCATGGGGTGAGGCAAATCTTGCTATAACATATGCCCCCTAATGTGTGAGGTCAGAGGAGTATCTGCGATGGCCAAAAAATGCGGTTATATGCCAAAGGTTGTCATAGTCACGAACAAGACCCAGTAGAACTAGTTTGAAAATCAATCTGAAGATATATGTATACAATGGAGTACAATCTAATCTCCCATGATCACTGAAGTCATATAGGTACTGGTCCAATGAAAAGGAAGAAACATCTTAGGAAAGATGTGGCCACATATTGATGTCTTCAAGTCTTCTACACAATCCGCCAAAGGTTCAAGTCTACATCATGTGAATAAAGGAGTTGAGGTTGAACACAATGAGACTTCGTTTGATTACCGGTCATTGAGGTATACCGTTAACAAACACGAGAAATACTACCGATGATGAAAGTAGGTATCAAAGAAACCAAGTACATTCTTACAAGTGTGAATAAAGGAGTCGAGCTCGAACACTTAAACAATCCATCGATCAAGAGACATTGATGTATTCCCAACCGTCAATGGCAAGAGAACCTACCACTAATGACTGCAAGCCTCAAGGTACTCATAGGAATCTAGGCCTCGCTTCCAGAATATATGAGATGAATTAGATGGAAGGAGACCCGTGAAAAGGAGAGCATTAAGGAATATCTCATCATTTAGCACAAGGTGCAAAGCAGGAGCTTCATGATTTGGAGAAAATCAAATGAAGAACATGTTCATGAACCAATGACCATGTGCCTCTTTCGCATGTGCCAAGTGAAAGCGGTACATGAAAAGTACCCTCTAAATAACAACCAATGAGGAAAAATGTTGACAAAGGCGAGGAAACCACCAATAAGGATAATGGCATCCAAGACACTACATGAATTCCAATGTGTGAATATATGTCTTGCTGTCGAACACAAGGGAAACCACCTAGTCAATGACCAATGATGAAATGTCGATTGCTGGGTTCAAGGTTACCTACCAATTATGGAAGTAGGACCAGGGTGCATAATAGGACTACATCATCATGTGATTCTGAGACAAACTGAGGGTATGGTGACATGCACAGTCAAGAGTTATGAGGAATGGCCAAAATAGGTTGATAGAATTCTTTTGAACAAGAGCACAAGACATATGGAAGACTCCGACAACATAGAGTCAATGATGAAACCATGAGATGCAGGGGGCATTGTTGGCCCTTGACCAATTTTTGGAGAACCTTGGTCATGTTTGACCAATTTTGGGACTTCGACAGGCGGGTCGAATATGGAGCGCAAGGCGAAGTAGAGATCACGGGATCTCACCCCCTTTTGCGGGATTTTTGGGTTTATGGTTTATGTAACGGGTATGGGATGTCGGCCCATGGGTTTACCCATGTTTAGGCCCCATTTTTAATGTATAAATAAATATCTAGGCAATGTAAGAAATACCAAACCTAGTAGAATCGACTTGGTGTGGATTAGAGGCTTTGTGCATACTGTGTTTTAAGACTTGCAGAGACAAGTGCAAGTGATTATAAGAAGATCATGTGCATATTGTGTAAGAAGGCTTTGTGCTATGACCTAAATCGGGGAAGGAGGATCTGGTGAGGTGTGTGCATATCTCCTATCCTATGCAGATTGGGTCTTGTGGCTCTGTGCATGTATGAAGATTGACATAAGATAATAAATAAGGAGAAGAGTTCATGGACATTGCCCCAGGCTAGGGTGAACCATGTATATCCTGTGTTGTGATTGCTTTGTGCTGTATAGTTGATATGTTATTGATGTGATTTATGCTTAGTGTTGTAATCCTTATGTTAGATGCATCTGATATAGTAGCTTAGTGCTTAGTGATGTGAATGAATACTAGATCTGATCTATTTCTATGTGCTAAGTGCTTCGATGTGTTAGATCTTGTTGAATATTGCGTTGTTCTGTAATTAGGGTTTTGACCTGTGATGTGAATAAGGGTAAAAGATAATGAATGTTAACTTCTAAGTGCTCTGTTAAGTATTGTGATCACAGATTTGTGTCCTAGCTAGGTTGTAGACACTTGAGTCCTACAACCACCCTTGCCTCTACGCCGGGTGTGACTTCATCTACTTCGAAGGTGTTGCCGAAAATGTCGGTATTTAGGGTTTTGTTGGTGCGTTGTTGAAGCGTTGAACCCTAGGTCTGCCCCTGTGCCAACAAATGGTTTTGTTGCCGGGACCTGAAATTGTGATTGCTGGGAACTGAAGAAAAGAAAGCTCTGTGCATAGATCTGTTGCTCTAGTGTGCAGTATTCTACTTGACTTGTGAAGCTCTGTTCTAAGAAGGGAATTGGATCTGAATAAAAGAGGTAAGATCTTAAAGATTTGTGCTCTGATAAAGGTAAGATAAGTGGAAATTTTTGTTTCGAAAAAATGGATCTAGGTATGCTTGATAGATTTTGTCCTAGTCTGAAAACTAGGGCACAACTAGAAGAAAGAAGATTTGATATGAATAGATCTAATAGAATGAATGAAAGATATGTTATTCCTATGCATAGAAAGGATTTTTGGACTAACAAGTGGATGCAGGATCCTAGAAAGAATTTTTTGCAGGTTCAACACTGTGATCCCAGTGCGTAGTACAGGAAAGGTTGGGGATCATTTAAGAGAAAGAGAGGATTGAATATTTGTTATAGTTGTATAAGACCAGGACATCTTTCTAAGGAATTCCCTAGTAGAGTTCCTAGTTGTCTTTGTTGTATAGCTATGGATCATGAGGTTTTGGATTTCCCTAGAATTATTGCTAAAGTTGAAAAGAAGAATATGAGACAAGAAAACCATGAGAAGGCCAAGAGACTAAGGATATGATAGAACCCCAGAAATAATCAGAGAATCATTTATTGTAGATAAAAGAAACCCTGAATGATCACATAGACATTAGTTTATCAGAGACCTTAAAAGAAAAGGAGTGAATAGAAACAAGAATAGGAGACTTCAACATAGACTGTGTTTTGGATGAGGAAACAAAGGTGACTATCATGATAGAATGTACTTGGGAAATTTTGGGAAATATTTTTATGGTTCCTTGATTGCGAGGAATAGGATTGTTTAAAGGAAACATGATAACCCTATGTGGAAGACTTACCCATATACCTATGATTTCTCATGGAACTTTGACAAAAGAAGAATTCGAGGTCATTAGGTTTGTTGAGAACAACGCCCCATTTTCTATTTTTCTAGGAATTCACCTAGATTGAGAAATATCAGATCCGAAGGAAAGAAGAAGAGGAAGCTCTAGAACAAAAAAATAAAGAACTAAGGGATTTCATGGCTAGGAGAATAACACACTTATTGGAAGATCAAGAGGACAAGTCGAAGCTACTAAAGGCCAGATATCTAGATGTCAAAGTTGAAAGAACATAGGTAGAGTTGAAAAACATGTCCATGCAGCAGAAACGAGCACCTACCCCTGAAATAATAAGAGAAGAGGTATTACACTGAGAACCTTTCAAATACCCCCAACAGTTCGAATTAACTATGCTAAGAGAAGATAAGAATCAAAATGGAAAGAGGAACCCAGTGACTCAAATCATAGGAAAGAAGGCAAGGAAGCTTAGCAAGAAGAAAGAAAAGTTAAAAAAATTGCAGGAAGTTCCAGAGATGACTTCACAGAAAGAAGGATTGCAAAGCTTGAACTTTGCTAGAATAGAAGAACAACGTAGATTAGCACTTCAACACAATGGAGAAATATGCCTTTGGAGGTGTCTTGACTGTTAGAACGATGCTCCTAAATGACTAGAAAAGCAGTTATTTTCAGAAAGCTCGCCATTGGATCACTGGGACCACGCCACGATGGATGGAATCATGTTGATCGAGGCATTCCTGCCCATTGGATGAATCCATTGTGATGTTATCTATTTAACCTGTCGAATGTCTTACTAGGAAAAATTTTGCAAAAAATGATTATTCGAGCCCACAGAGAACTGACTATTACCGCGTTGTGCTTATTGAGACCTCGCCACCTGCTCTGTTACATTGAGTGTTTGTTCATTGACTCGAGATATATGATCTCAAGCATGTATGTCAGGTGACTTTATCATAGTATAGAAATCCATCGAAGAGATCCTCATATACCTCATGGCTGAGAAGGTCATGTCCGCAGGGGAACAAGCCTCATTGAATAGAGGATTGCAAGCCTCCCCATCGACTGCACGTCGATCTAGGCCCTCTATAAATGCAATAGAAAAATGGAGCAAGCATCATGACGACTTGGCAAACACAAAGCTCATCCCATTAATCCTTCCTGACTATATCCCACCTCTGGCTAGCATGGTTAGTCGTGACAGCGTCCCGAGGGACTTCGACTACACATTGATCATTGCATACCTCCCAAAGGGGATACACGTAGTTGGACCATATTTGGGACAGATTTTGATGTTGAATATCAGTGACTTCAATTTGGTAGATCGCAAGAACCATGGAATTCTCACACCACACAAGTATTTGACCAAGACAACATGGAAGAAGTCGAATATAATCCCCCAGCCATGGACTATGGACATCGCAAGATCAACCATCCTCAATATGATGAAGATACCACACTTTGATAAGAATCAGAAGGTTAATGTGTGCATTAAACTCCTACTTTCTTGCTTCCATGGTGGTTACCTATGGCTAGATAGGTGCATCACTGTAGATCTGATGCTGATCCACCGGATCACCGGTTGATCATGCAGGGGCTGGACCCACAAAATTTATACCCAGGGAAGGTTGTATATCACGCCTTGGCGGAGAGAATCAAAGACACCTATGATGATGTGGATGTTGGAGTTACTTCACACACACCTAGGATTTCTTTTTACTAAGGTTTTTATTTGTTTATTAGTCATAATTATTCATTATCCAGTCTCCTATATTTTAGGGGATAATATTCCACCTGGAGAATATTCTCTTTCAGTTGACTCTTCAGTTTGACTAGTTGAGTTGAGTTTAGATGTTGCATTGGGATTATCACCATGCTAATTAGACCTTTCCTTGGTATCATCACCAAAGTGGCACATTAGCCTTGATTCCTTGAGTTAAATCCTCACTACTTTGTGTTCAGTCAGTTAACTGAAGACTAGTTGACTAGTTAACTCAACTAGGTGGCAGTTCACTCCCGTAACTTTCTGAGAGACTAGAATAGGTGGTAGTTCACTCCCGTAACTACTGGTGTGTTTCCAGATCACTCTAGAACACCACTATGGCAACTTTGTTCACCTCAATTCAAACTCGTTGAGATATACAGAGTATATCATGTGTTATTATTCATTATTCATAACGGTTAATGAGAATTCTTCCATTTCTTTCTCTCCTTCTTCTTCCTTTTCCAATTCTCTCTGCAAATGTGTATATTATTGTTTAGCTAGATATATTCTGTGTAGGTTCAACACATTTACATGGTATCAAAGCCGATGGACTGCTAAGCAAAAGATACAGCAAAATTTTTCAAGTATAAAAGATTGAAGACATCGGAAAGATGGAATTCCAAAAAGAATTTATTCTTACACCTTACAACTATTTTTAATGGAAGGATAAAATAGCCATACATATCCGATCCATAGGGTTTCATAGGTCAACCATGAATATAGATATAGAATCGACATCAGCCATAGAAAAATCCAAGTACTTAAATTGCATGGATGAGGCACTTGAAACAATTTGCAGTCTTATTTCTCCCGATCTCCTTTTTCATATATCTTTCTGTAAGACTCCCAATGAAGCTTGGACCATCTTGGAAGGGATCTTTGGAAAATAGGATGAGATGAGGGGACACATGTTGGAGTTGGAGCTGATCACATTGGATCCAAAAAGCTTCGATAATATCCAAGATTTCTTTACAAAATTCAAGAATTTACTATCACAACTCAAAGCTTGTGGGGTTGATAAATCGAAGGAGGAGAAACAAATGGTTCTCACGATTCTCTCCAAGATTGGTCCTGAATTCTCAATATTCATATCTACATTCCATACTATTAGATTCTCCTTTGGAGCCACCTAGAAGATGCCTTATCTTGAGGACTTTATCGAATCCCTGACACAAGAGCAAACCAAGCTCATCAACATGGGTGCAATCAAAGTCCCAAGGGCGCATACACTCACCGTGCATGATGGCAGCCAAAAATATCAGAAATCTAAAGATAAAGATAAGTAGAAAGCTCGTGCACATATGAATAAGGAAGGGTACAAAAAACCCTTCACCGATGCCTCTGTATCCAAAGGAGAAAAGGGAATAAAAGGAGAGAAATGCACATACTGTCACAAAGGATTCCATTCAGAATCCGCATGCATGAAAAAAAAAATAGATCTTATGTCTTAGATAATTCAGAAAAAAAACCTTGGAGATCGCATCCCCGAGGGTGCAAAGAAGAAGAAGAAGCTAGAAGATCCGAATTCCAAGAAAGGCAATTCTAGCCATGCCTTGATTACCATCAACACCTCTCCCGATACTTGGATCGTAGACTCAGGAGAATCACATCACATGGATGCCTCAGAAGTAGTATATTCTTCTTTGGATTCACACAAAGGTCCTCCTATTCTAATGGGGGACAACTCTTCTGTCGAAGTCACCGACAAAGGAAGGATTGAACTCACCAACAGAAGCTTTGAGAACGTGCTGCATGTTCCCAAGATTTCTGTCAACCTTCTCTCTTTGTATCATATGACGAATTCCAACACCGGAAAGAAAGTCATATTTACACCAAATTCCATGGACATATACGACATGCAAACCAACTCCAGGGTTTCTACCGGTGAGGTAAATCATCAGTCTAGATTGCATACATTTTCTGAATTCATTGAACCTAATTCTGCTTTAATCCTTACTCATGTTGATGAAAGTAGTAGGATATGGCATGAAAGATTTGGACATTTGAATTTCAGATACATTCAACAACTTAGCAAGAACATATTAGTTGATTGTCTACCAGACATCCATTTCTCCAAGGGAGTATGTGAGGGATGTGTTCTCGGAAAACACCCTCAAGAGAAATTCGACAAGGGAAAGTCTCAGCGAGCTTCCGCACCTTTAGATATGATCCACAGTGACCTCATGGGTCATTTTCCACATCCATCGATCAATAAAGTGATTTTTTTTCTCATTTTTGTTGATGATTTCTCATGCTTTACATGGATCTACTTTCTTAGGAAAAACTCCAAGGTCTTTCAACACCTCAATGATTTCAAATCTTTGGTTGAGACACAATCCAGGAAGAATATCAAATTCCTCCAAAATGATACTGGGGGAGAGTATGGGAATCATGAAATTCATAATATTTTCCATGAGGCAGGGATTCAGTTGCACCATACAGTTCCCTACACTCCACAACAAAATGGAGTTGCTGATCGAAAAAATAGATATCTAAAGGAGATGGCATCTTGCATGTTGCATGCAAAGTCACTACCACAAAGACTATGGGCCGAAGCACTTAACTTTGCAACATACATCTAAAACATATCTCCCCGTAGATCTATCAAGGATAAGACCCCCTACGAGGCTTGGAGCGGCCTCAAACTGGAAGTGACCCACTTTCTCATTTTTGGTTCTCGTGCATGGGCTCGAATTCCCTTTGAAAAGAGGAAGGCACTTGATCAACAGAGCATTGAGTGCATTTTTGTTGGATACCCTGGCGGTGTGAAGGGATATCGACTTATTGATCTTTCCTCAGACCGGCTCATCATTGAGCGTAGTGTCCAATTCGAGGAAAGTGTCTCACATGTACCTCAATAGCCACATGCAGAAACCTTCACTCTTCCACCTATCTGAGATGATGAGCATGAACATGCCGACTCTTCTTTAGACGAGAGTTCTGATTCAGAGGAATCAGAGGATTTAAATCAGATTAGATTTAGTACAATCAGATGCAGAGTCAGAGCATCCAGATGTAGTTGCAGAGCCAGAGTAGAGGCCCAAGTGGGCATAGACTACTTTTCAGGATGCAGGGGATCTCGTAGGTGATCTAGCCGATACTAGGAGGACTCAATATGATTTCGAGGAGCCTCCTGTTACACTCATTTCCACTGAACCATTTCCTTCCAGGCATCTTTTCTTGGTTCAGTATTCATATCCACAGTATTATGGTGAGGCTGCTGGAAATCCCTTTTGGGAATCTTCCATGTAGGAGGAGTACAACTCCCTCATAGAGAACCATACTTGGTATCTGGTTCCCCTTCCTTCTGGGAGGAAACTTGTTAGATGTAGATGGGTCTACAAGACCAAGAGTGCAGTGGATGGACAAATCAAAAGATACAAATCTAGGCTTGTCGCCAAAGGCTTTCAACAGGTTCATGGTATTGACTATGATGAGAACTTTGCTCCAGTAGCGAAGATGGATTCCATATGATTGGCACTTTCCATTGCGAAAACCAAGGGATAGGAAGTTTATCATATGGACATGAAGAATGCATTTCTTCATGGTGATCTCTCTGAGGAGATATACATGGAGAAGCCCCAGGGATTTATGAAGGAATCATCTTTGGTCTATCGACTGAAGAAGTCACTTTATGGCCTCAATCAGGCTCCCAGGGCATGTTATGCCAAGATGGACTCCTGCCTATTGTCACAGAACTTTGTACGTTGTAAATCAGACCTGAATGTATACATGCTCAGGATGACTGATTCACTTCTACTTTTAGTTTTGTATGTCGATGATTTGCTCATCACTGGTTGCTCGAATTCAACGATTGCTGTAGTCAAGAGGATTTTTCATGATAGGTTTTTGATGATAGACATGGGCCCACTACACTTCTTCCTTGGCCTTTAGATCAGTCAGGATGCATCAGGCATCAAACTGTCTCAGGCCAAATATGCATGAGATCTCCTTGAGAGATTTCACATGACAGATTGCAAGTCTGCTCCAACTCCTTTGCTATCAGGAGTCAAACTTGAGAATGGAGGGGAGACTCCACTGGTTGACAACACCTTGTACAAACAGCTAGTGGGGAGCTTGTTGTATATCCCACACTGTAGACTAGAGCTCTCATACGCAGTTGCGGAGTTTCTAGGTTCATGCTGGAGCTGCATGAGCTACATTGGAAAGATGCAAAGCGTATCCTTCACTGAGCATAAATTCCATTCTCTGCGAGGTTGTCTTGCAATGAAGGATACATTTGCCTAGCAATTGTAGTTCTTCTTTTTTACATGCATTTTACCTTGA
>SNQJ01S0085146.1:39739-52927 GCA_010110895.2 Picea sitchensis | reverse complement strand
AACCGTTTCTGTTAAAAAAAAAAAAAAAATTAAGATACATCCAGATATCATATGTTATAATTTGGTTTAGTCAATTATTCTTACCGTGTCACACACTTATAGCCTATATATATATATATATATATATATATATATATATATATATATATATATAGTTTTATGTTATTAGTTGATAATTTTTATTCTTATCATTAATGAAGAATTGTCATTTGTCAACATATACTTTTAAGGATAATAGATAGTTCACGGGGGCTTCACCGGGAAACCAATATGATATCACGTTTGTTCATATTCGGGGTCATAAAATAAATGAAAAGAGACGGAAATATATTGGGTAATATTAAGAGGGCAAGGATTTTTTATTAATAGTATAGAGAATTATAGGTATTTTTTTTGGGGGGGGTTAAAATTTTTTAAGATGGTAGGGTGGGGCGCCCGTGCATTCAAGAGGTGAGGAAATCTGAACTTTGAAAGACTTTCGAAACCCTAACTCGTAAGGCAATCCGAACTTCGAAAAAGGATTGGGAGAAGTTGCAGTACCCAATTTCCCTTCATTGTCCTCCATTAAAACCATTTTTGAGTTGGTTAACAATGGTTTTTGAGTAGGATTGTTAACCAAAAACCATTACCCTAGCGTCACCCAAAAATCGTTTCAATGGAGGGTTAAATCATAACTTTGTGCAGCCTCACCCAGCGAGATGTAACACATCTTCTAGAAGCAACAGTTCAGGCCTGTCATGTTATGGTGCGATTCTAGTATTTTTAGCATATAATGTTACCTTGATTACTTGTATCATTTTCCTTTTATTTCATTTTCTGTTTAATTGGAAGGCCAACATGCTTGACATATATTTCGATATCCAAGGAAGTGGTTGCTTCATTTATTTGTTTTTTTTCTTGGAAAATACCAAGTGCCTCCTGATGCAGTTGAACCATTACTGAACCAGTTGGTGAATCAATTTGTACATGATCAAGCTCATACTGAGGTACCTCTAAATATGATGGAAATTTGTCTCACAATATGTTGATTTTGATTTTGATTATTCTCTTTCCTATTTACTAGCAATGCATTCTTGAGTTTATTGACATCTTATCTTCATTCATATTATATGTTTGATAGGTTATTATTGCCCGTCTAAATGTTATAAGTGAAATATTCTTACACATTCCATTGGTACTCTCTAAACTTTGCATTAATGCATATATAATAATAGAAAGTTATAAATGTCATATAAAGTACAACATGATTGTTTTTCTTTGAAAAACAAATGTGAAACTTGAAATAACATTTTTATGCCATTATGGACAGTCTTGGAGTTAGTAATCGTTGTTGAGTTTCATCATTGATTGCACATAATTGTTTCACTGTAGTCTGCATTTATTTATAAGATTATGATCAAAGTCTTTGCGATAATGATTTTCCCATATGACAACTTTCTCTTTTTTTATGCCAAAGATTCTATGAGGTTTGTGTTCAGATGGTAAACTGTCTTATTTATTTCCAATCCTACTTTTCACTAGGGAAATGGTTTTTGGTTAACTATCGAACTCAAAAAATAAAATATCAATAGGACCTTCATCTGTTTCAAGGAGGTTTGATGAATCATGTTCTAATAAACCTTTGATAAAAACCTTGTGTGGATGTTTGGTTGACACTATATTGAAAATTGCATGCATTAAAAGAAGGATGGAGTTTGGATTGAGCCATTATGGGCTCAAATAAACAACAAACAGATGGTTGGTGTATAAAGAAAAAAATTGTTGGTGTATAAATTGTTGGTCATAATATCAGCTTGATGGTTGAGGGTCTTGAGAACATGGTAAAATTCAACACTCTATATCCAGGAAACTTATTTCTTGATTCATTTGATTATTCTTATTATAATTTTGTTTATCAGAGAGGAAGTTATGAGCATTAGTTTGATTATTAGAGAAGATTCCCCAATAAAATTTAAGTTCTTGATATGTTAGTCATCAATGATCCTCAACCCTTGAAACAAAACAAATGTTTCTACTTAATTGTTTGAAGCTTTACCCAATCCCCATAAAGGGGGTTTTTACTGTTTGCCTCAAGATCAAGAATGATACCTCCAACACTTGTCACCCCTCATTTTGAAATATTTTAAATCGAGACAAAGTGAAGATTTTATATTTCTTTTGTATTATTTAAAAATATAATTGATGTTGTAATGCAAATTAATGTTATAGGGTTTTGCAGGCGATCTGTTATTGGCAGTTGTTGATTGAATTCATGTTTCATTTGTATCAATTATCATTATTGGTACATCATGATAAGTGCAAGCACCGATAAGGCGAAAGAGGCATTTGGAGGCATGTGAAAGTCAACATATTTTGTCTTTGTTTGCTATTGTTTTTGGCATACAAAGTGTTGAGCCTCTATTTTGGCATGAGCATCAAGATTCTAGTGTTGAGCCTCTATTTTGGCATGAGCATCAAGATTCTAGAACATGGTTTTTTTCCATCGTGTGGCAAATTAGGTGACTTGAGATTTGTTTGCCAAGATTCGATTTGGTTTGGGAGTAATGGTCAGATCTTCATCAACTACTTTTCCAGATTTTTAGCAGAATTTCGGTACCAAACAGGCAATCCACTTATATCTTGATTTGTGTGCGGATGGAAGCAAATCTCAAGATTTGGAGACATGGGTTTTTATCATAATACCCCAATTAAGTCTGCTGTGAGTTTTTTTTTCCAAAATTCGTTATGGATTGAGAGATACGAAGGTTATTTCCAAATTTTATTTCTCTAAAAGTGATATTTCCAAATTTTATGTAGTGCCCAATTTTCTAAAAATGCCTCTCCCAAATCAAATGATCAACTAGCTGAAGGTTTGATTGGTCAGGATGGGAATGAATACATCCAAATATTGTTCACTTGATCTTCGGTATCTTCTCATGGGTGTGATGATTCAACGAATTGTAAAAGAAAGAAAGAAAGTATTTTTAAAGTCCACGAGGTTAAAAATAGCCTATGGGACAGATTGCTTTTTCATCTAGCTTTTGTATTCGGCCCTTTTCTTGTGAAGTTTTGCAATAACCGCTCCCAACTTCTTGACAAACTCTTTGCTGAATAGATTATCCCAAGAACTAGCTGCCAGAATACCTGTATAATTTTCCCTGCTGTCTTTGAGGGGCTCACATTCTAAAATGAAATGTTTTTCTGTTTCCACTTTTCCGGACGAGCACAAAATACATACTCTTTCCTCCCACATTTCTTTTGGCTTTTTCCAGCGCCCTGTTTCACAACTGAGTTGATGAGAATTAGTCCTTAATTGAGTAATAAGAATTTTAGATCTCCAAGAAATATTGGCCCCTATGTACGCCTTTTGCTGATGGTTATGAGTGAAGTTAAACTCTTCAATTAATTTATGGTTATGGTTATGTATATTTTTAATTTTGTCAAATTGAATTTTGAGATAGCAAATTTGTTCTTATTTTGTAGAACATAGGTTAGCAGCAGCAATAGAAAATAGAGTGGGTGTAATATTACATAGTGTGTGGAATGAAGATAGCAGACAGGTTGGCAAATATCAGATGTAATTCCTCTTTGAAAACAGAGTAATATTTTGGTTTGCAATGAAAGTATTTTATTATCTTGATGGAGTATTGATACAAGCTTATTACTGAGCAAGTCATATCTTTGAAAACAGAGTAATATTTTGGTTTGCAATGAAAGTATTTTATTATCTTGATGGAGTATTGATACAAGCTTATTACTGAGCAAGTCATAGTAGCCTACTCCTAAAGAAGGAAGGGCCCCCTTCCAAGAAGCAGTGCTACATGTTTAGGTAGTATATTTACAAGTTGTTTTCATTTCAGCTGCAATTAGTTTTCCTTATGTTTCTGCACTTTTCTTCTTGGCAAGTTTATGATTTCTACTACATCTTCATCTCAACTTATGAAAACTGATGGAATTGTAGTACATGTATGGTAAATGATCTCAAGGATCTTATTCCATTACCACACCTGAGCCAACCGAGCCCCATCTAATCTTCAAAGTTTGAGAGAAGTAATTGTGGTTTCTTTAAAATATTATGCCAGTATGATTTACATTTTTCTTCAGTTTTATGTTTTCTCATACCCAACTTTAGTCCTGCACATATTGTGCCTGCACATATTGTGCTTGTGCTCCATAAGTTTAGGAGCCCTCGGGTTGACAATTAATTGTTGAAATCAATATGCAAATATTTTGCCCAACAGAAACAGAAAGGAAAAGTCGTCTATTGTCTTGTTGTACTGGAGGTGTTTGTTTTATTATTTGTTGTTAAATGTGGAAGACTAAGTTTTCTGTGTCCAACATTTTCCCATATTACGTATGGGTTGTTTGTGTCCATCATTTTTCATATTTCTATATTTTTTGATTGCTCAATCCTGTTTATTCATTCCAACAAGAGTTTTTTAGTATTCTCAACGAAGAAAAACATTTATTTTATTGTAGAAAGAAACATTGGAAGATTGTGTTGATTTTTCTTTTTTCTTTTCTGTTGTATCTGTTAAATTATTCAAGTATCATTATTCAACGACTTTTGTCTGCTTTTTGAAATTGGATTTTGTTTAGTACCACCCGTCTTCCCTTTTCTTTTACAAAAGAGGAAAAACTATATATGAAATATTTTTTAATTTCAGATATTAAGGCATGCACAAATTAAAATTAAGTTTCAAAATATACCCATACAATCTAAGGACCTCACATAAGACCACAATTTTGATCTTATAGATATCATGTGCTATAGTTTGTTGTGTAGTTGTAGTGAAACCGTAAGCAACCTTGAATGTTCAATTCATCGAAAATACTTAATATTAACTTTTTGAAAAATATCCATTCTAAGGCCATATTGTGCTGAACTCCAATAACCATGCCAACATCATCTTAGTTGCTTTGATGAGCACTGCTTCATAAGCATTCTCATTTGCGACTTCGTTCTTTTTGTGAAATGTACACTATATATTTTTGTTGTGTACCAATGTCCCAAATTCCTTCTAAATGACTAAATGAATTCACTTTGTAAATTATTTGAGGCCCATTTTGTATGTATCAGAACTAAACCAAAATAAATTATACTATTTTTATGTAAATTTATGTCAGATAGGAAATGGGGCACTAATTTTGACACTTTAACTATGTAAACTCCAAATCCATTTTTAAGGCACATCCAAAATGGCTTTAAACTAGGTCTGAAAGGGGATGTTTAACACTTCTGAGTTGAGGGAATTTGAAATATTGGTTTTATCGGCTTTAAAGTTTAAACTATTCTAAATTTTTTTAAATATGGCTCAATATGACTTAATGAGCCATAAAGTACCAATGTAGGTCTAATTAAGCCATTTTTTTTCTAGGGAGAAAATCTAGCCATCTTAGCCCAACCAAGAAAAAAAAGGTAGTAAATGCAAATGGAGGTACTAAAGGAACTACGACACGAAACCAAGAACTATGTTACTCAAACATGCAAACCTCAAACCCTTAATCTACATCTATGGAATTTCATGGTTTAGAATATTGATGTTATTATTCCTTTCCTTCATATGAGTTTTAATATATTTCTTTCCATCCATATTATACTAAAATTTTGTGCACATATTAAGTCAAAGGGTAACTTTCATCATGCAAAATATCCAGCATGTTAGACCAAAACCAAACCTTGTATAAAGCTTTTTAATGGAGCATGAAGAGAAATGCACATACATTCTAGTCCCTAGATCCTTAACCTCCAAAGATTCAATTGACCATCCACACCTATGGTTTCCTTTAAGCATTATTCTCTTTTCTTTTCATTCTAGAGAACCATGATTCCTTTAAATGTTGTGCTATGAGCCAAAGAGAAATGTTTCCTTTAAATGTTGTGCTATGAGCCAAAGAGAAATGTGAAGCTATAAGATACGTTTTATTTATGAATTTGTTTTTGTCAATATAT
Organism: Picea sitchensis; assembly: GCA_010110895.2. Lineage (NCBI taxonomy): Eukaryota > Viridiplantae > Streptophyta > Pinopsida > Pinales > Pinaceae > Picea > Picea sitchensis. Next base: position 46,995 of record SNQJ01S0085146.1, on the reverse strand, counting down.
AATAGATGTCAAACTATGTTAACTACTACAAATGGCTTCCAAGTTTGGTTTAACTTATTGATTTTTTAAAATTTAGTATTGTAAGTGTTTATAAAAACTTTATTATTACATAGAATAATATTTCTTAATTTCCAACACACAATGCTTACTAACCTAGAGTCTTGGATGGTCAAGCTCCTTTCATGTCTTCACATAGACCCGTGACAACTTTGAGGTCCCTATAGTGTACTAAATTGTTTTTATGAGCTCATCTATCTCCATTGGATTTCCTAATATTGGACCGTACCCTATTGGAAATGAATACATATTAAATTTTAATATTATGTCACCCCACCATTTAATTCATAATTTTAATTCTCTAGTGATATTCAATGGAAAAAAGTAAGGAAATTGACCTCAAACTTACTTTTATGGATCCACCCTATGGGAAATGAATACACATTAAATTTTAATACTATGTCACCTCACCATTTAATTCATAATTTTAATTCTCTAGTGATATTCAATGGGAAAAAATAAGGAAATTGACCTCAAACTTACTTTTATGGATCCACCCTTATTACGAGTCTTCTTGCTTATCCTAGTTGTCTCCTCTAAGCCTATATGATTATCATGACAAGATTGGCCTTTAATTGGTTGCAATGACCACAGTTGTTTGACCCCTCTTCATTCCATCACAGATTGCTCTCTTGATACAAATTCACTACCTGGATGCACATTTTCTTTTGGAGTACTCTGACATTTTATTGGATTTTAGGTGTTATGGATGTGGGTTTTTAGTCATGGTTGTGTTTTTTTGTTCATCTCTCCAAGTGGCATACAGAGCAGGTGCAGGGGCCTACTGTGTATGCCACTTAGCATACACAAAAGGCATAGGGGCTTGATTTTTATTCCAATTGGCATACACATTAAGCTATTGGGCCTTCTATGTATGCCACTTGGCATACAGAGCAGGCCTTTGGGCCTGTTTTGTAAGTCGCTTGACATACAGAGAAGGCCCATGGGCCTGCTATGTATACCACTTGGCATACAGAGTAGGCCTTTGGGCCTACTGTGTATGCTAATAGACATACAAAGCAGTGCCAAGGGCCTACTATGTATGCCAATTGGCATATAGAGCAGGACCAATGCTATAAGCCAATATGACGATCATCACATGATTCTCAATATGATTATACACAGTAAGCCATTAGGCCTGCTATGTATGCCACTTGGAATACAAAGAAGGTCTTTGGGCCTGTTTTGTATTCTAGTTGGCATAAACAACAGGCCCATGGGACTTCTCTATATTCCCAGTGGCATACACAATAGGCCCAAAGACCTTCTCTGTATGCCAAGTGGCATACATGGCAGGCCCAATGGCTTGCTGTGTATAATCATATTGAGAAACATGTGACGATCGTCATCTTGACTTATAACACCTTGAACACTCTAGGTTGATCAAAAGGTATGGATGTTAGCACTTGGGTATTTGTGAATTAAATTATATGGGATGATATTTTAAAGTTTTAAAAAATATCATTATCCATATCGGCCTTCTTTAAAGATAATTACCTTCACCTTCATGGTGCATATATACAGTAATACTTTATGCACTTTGAACACAAAGGGTTAATTAAATTCTCATAGGTTACCCTCATTGAATGGCCTGTAGATTAATGGTTGGTATTTGTGAATTAAATTATATTTGGTAATATTTTAAAATTTAATAATATTGTTATATGATTATTTATATCTAATTAAAAGTAAAATAACTATTTTTATTTCCATGTTAGAGTGAATGTGTTTATGGAATTCTCTTCAATGACATGTAAACCATGTAATAGGTAAATTAACATATTATTTTTTACACATTTATTTAAACAAGGGTTTGTTGTGCATTCCATGGTTAGAAAATGAATATAACAAATTCATTCAAACAAACGAATCAATATCGGTAAACTTGAGCTTCTTAACTTTGAAGTATATATTAAGCTACTCATAACTATAGACAATGTTAGCAATCCCAATATCTCCCTTTGTCAATAAATTGATTTCTTTTTTGGCTAGAGATTTTAAGTAAGTCAATTCTTAAAATCTTATAACTACAACTGTAACACCCACTAAGTATTCAAATGAAATTAATAGTAGCATGACAGGCTTAACCTTCTCCCCAATAAAGTTGAGATCCTAGAAAATATGACCAAACTCTTTAAATGGTATTTTGAAAATGACATGGTATTCTAACTTTCATGTTATGGTATGCTCACTATCCATATGTCCATTAACTTGATCTCAAACTCTATCCATGTGTCCATTAACTTGATCTCAAACTCCAAAGCCTCTTGTTTGTATCAACACCCAAAAAAGATAAACACATCACAAAACATGGATGTGGAGGATATGCATTCTTGAAAGTGTTTTTCCCAAAGTTTGAAATGGTTGGTCTTTCAAAAAAAAATAGCATGGGAAAGCAATTTAAGAATATATATCTTGTATACATATATATTGAAATGCATCTTGGACATGTTAATGAGGTTCATGCCAATTCAATTGCATCGATCAGTGATTCAAATCTATACACAAAAATATTTTTAGCAATGATTTATGATGTGAAAGATGTATTAATATTTTAATTTTGCATTCTAATTTTTTATTTTTTTTGTCATAAATGATAGGACATGGCCATTGTAATGGAAATTGTTGCACCATGTTCTTAACATGGTCATGAAACTTTATATAAGACACCCTTTCATAATAATCCATGAATATGGAGGTGATTCAATTTTTTCTCTTCATAACCAGGACTGCTAAGATCTCACCAATTGGGAACGATTGACTCGTATGGATTTATGAAGTCCTGCTAGATCATGGGAACCTAATTAGTGTGGGTGTACATTTAGGCCCTAAGTATCATTGGGCTCAAAATCAAGATTAAAATCTAGTAGACTAAAATTTAAACTAATCTGCTTTTACCAATATTAGTAGAGAAGGAGGTGCTCACAAATATTTGCTTGAAGAATGGGTTTAAGGTGTTCAAAGAATGTGACATCTTGATGTAATTTGGTATTGGTCATCATACTATCCAATCCACTGTGAAACCAACCAACATACCCTTGCATATTTGAATTAGAAATTGTAACAGAAGATTGAATGTTAGTCACATAGAGGGTCATAATGGATTATATTTGGAGAGGTCTGCACATATTTTTACTATTGATATGGAATAATAATCAAGATGTTTAATGAAAATTGAGTTTAGCTGTGCATCCAGTTGGGCTCATAACTATAGTAGCAGTTTGGTTCACCAACATGTTGGGTTATAATCAGCCATCAAGCATGATAGTAGTACAGACTACAGATCCTTGCAATGTGTGAGAAATTTGTTCTCATTGTAATCAATGACACTACAATATATTTAAATTTATATCCCTATTTGGAGGAGTTGTTACAATGTCTCATGTTTAACTGCATGAATAGAACTGTTGAACCTCTAAATCGATAGCGAGTAGTTACACAGAAGAGGTAGAAGAGAGGAAATTATTATTGCCATGCCCTTATCACCACTTTTTCAGAGGGATATTAAGGTCCATCTGAGAGCAGAAGAAATTGATTTGCAAATTAAGATTCATCTGAGTAGATGATCTTATTTGATTTGGCCAATTTTATGATTATTTGACTCCTTGATCTTGTTTTATGCAATACAAAACAATGAAACAGGTCAACATGTAAGAATCACAGTTCCTATTTGTCAAAGTCATTGACCCATTAAAATGTGGTAAGTATTGGCAGGTCATAGTTTGGCCATGAGTACATGTGCATCAAATTCATTTTCATTGAGTCATACTTGTTGGCAATGGATTTTACCAACAATGGATTTGACCAGCCAACGAATTAGTTTGGCTCATTTTCTATGCCAATCTGTGTCTTGTTAACAATCTTAATCTATTGAACATGGATGACTAATCATATAGGAAAGCAATAATGGAATTCTTTAAAATATTTAGCATAACTAACAACTCATCCATGGACATTTGGTAGACTACTCTTTCATCACTGGTATAAAGGAAGAACGTGATGTCAAATTGGACATGGACCTTATGGAAATCAATAAAAATAAATGTTTGAAAAATCAACAAACCCAACCTCCATGACTTACTATTTTTTTTTGGATGTTGTTGCAATCATTTAGGACATTTGTTGTATGGTTGGAATCCTCATGGATTTGTCACAGTTCTTATTTACATCTAGTAGTATGTTTTAGAAAAATATACATCGAATTATATTTCTTGTAGCAAACTTCCTGTAGCATAATGTTGCAATCATTAGTATGTGTATAGTTTGTATCTTGTTTTCTAGCAGCTAGTTTTGTCGTTATATAATTGAAGGAGATGTGCAATTCCTTTCGTGCTTAACATGGAACTAATATTTCCATATTTTCTTTTTCTTATGATCAATTAGTAGTGGATGCAAATTCCTTCTTCCGATCTAATACACGATATGTGGTGGGAGCTGCAATTCTGTTTGTAGTCATAAATTCCATAACTCTATTTTTGCATAACTAGTACATACAGTCTGCTGACCTGAGTTTCTTTTAAGCATGTAGTGTCTACACTTTTGAATTTACAATCAAGATTTTAGTATATACACTTTCTACTATTTTGATTCTTGAGAGTTGTTTAGGCAGTTTTGGATTCCCAATTTAGGGTATTTATTAATAAGAAATAAATATTTATGTATGATGATATAAATTTCAATAAATACGAGTTTTATAAACAAAGAGAATTATCTGGTAAATCTAGTTTTGATTCTTTTAAAGTACCTGACAGTATTCCCCCTAATGGAAAGCGTTTGTTGAGTGGTTTGTGTGAATCTAGTCCCAAAATGTGCATTATCGTATTTGTCAACCATCTGAATAAATTTAGAAAATAATGATACAACAGAGAAGGAACACAAGGCATGATATTGAGATTTCAATGATATTTNTCATTGAGTCATACTTGTTGGCAATGGATTTTACCAACAATGGATTTGACCAGCCAACGAATTAGTTTGGCTCATTTTCTATGCCAATCTGTGTCTTGTTAACAATCTTAATCTATTGAACATGGATGACTAATCATATAGGAAAGCAATAATGGAATTCTTTAAAATATTTAGCATAACTAACAACTCATCCATGGACATTTGGTAGACTACTCTTTCATCACTGGTATAAAGGAAGAACGTGATGTCAAATTGGACATGGACCTTATGGAAATCAATAAAAATAAATGTTTGAAAAATCAACAAACCCAACCTCCATGACTTACTATTTTTTTTTGGATGTTGTTGCAATCATTTAGGACATTTGTTGTATGGTTGGAATCCTCATGGATTTGTCACAGTTCTTATTTACATCTAGTAGTATGTTTTAGAAAAATATACATCGAATTATATTTCTTGTAGCAAACTTCCTGTAGCATAATGTTGCAATCATTAGTATGTGTATAGTTTGTATCTTGTTTTCTAGCAGCTAGTTTTGTCGTTATATAATTGAAGGAGATGTGCAATTCCTTTCGTGCTTAACATGGAACTAATATTTCCATATTTTCTTTTTCTTATGATCAATTAGTAGTGGATGCAAATTCCTTCTTCCGATCTAATACACGATATGTGGTGGGAGCTGCAATTCTGTTTGTAGTCATAAATTCCATAACTCTATTTTTGCATAACTAGTACATACAGTCTGCTGACCTGAGTTTCTTTTAAGCATGTAGTGTCTACACTTTTGAATTTACAATCAAGATTTTAGTATATACACTTTCTACTATTTTGATTCTTGAGAGTTGTTTAGGCAGTTTTGGATTCCCAATTTAGGGTATTTATTAATAAGAAATAAATATTTATGTATGATGATATAAATTTCAATAAATACGAGTTTTATAAACAAAGAGAATTATCTGGTAAATCTAGTTTTGATTCTTTTAAAGTACCTGACAGTATTCCCCCTAATGGAAAGCGTTTGTTGAGTGGTTTGTGTGAATCTAGTCCCAAAATGTGCATTATCGTATTTGTCAACCATCTGAATAAATTTAGAAAATAATGATACAACAGAGAAGGAACACAAGGCATGATATTGAGATTTCAATGATATTTCCACTAGAGATGCCAAGATAGTATGTCAACATTGGAACCTCCAACCCCACAGCCTTTTTGGAATGGCTATACTTTTGTTGAAGGTGTATACCTTGCCAATTACCATTGTTTTACAATTACAAATCTGACAATTATATATTTCAAAAACTCTTTGTTACTTTTTGTTATCATTATTAAGGCACCATTTGATTGTCCTGCATATATTCCTTGATTTTTTTATAAACTTTTTTATATTTTTAATAGAGGTATGTTACAGTGTGCATTTGGGCCCTAAGTATCATTGGGCTCAAAATCAAGATTAAAATCTAGTAGACTAAAATTTAAACTAATTTTCTTTTATAAATATCACTAGCTTGTCCAAATAAATTTGTTGTTAAGACATTAATTGTTGTCAATAATGATGTGTTGCTATTCTTAGTTTTTTTGGTGCTTGGTGCAAACTTTCGGTAAACTACACAAAGCAGCAAGGAGACTTCATATTCGACATTGCTTTTATTGCTTAACTTGTGTAGACTTCCATCTCATGGGGCTATCGACCTACTACTCTTGGAATGAGGGTTATATGAACCTGGGGTTTTCATTGCTATCTTTAATCATTTAGTTCTGTGATCCTGTTCTTCATTCAGTCTAGACCATGTCTAATGAAGGATCAAGTTGGAGCTCACTTTTCTCTATTTTGCAATCACGATCATAAATGTAGACTTCATGAAGCCCGTATATAGATTTGAGTGCAACCTAAAAGTCATCAACTCCATCAATCTACTAAAATTTTGCCCTTCCTAGTTTGCTACAATGTGGTTTGAATCATTATCAATATTATATGGAAATTTTTTCTTACTACTGATATATACATTTTTAACATTTTTATGTTTGTTGTATTTGTCATTGTGTGAGGCTTTACTCTATACAACATGTTTTGTTTATGTATTCATTGCCCAGTTTGATAGAGAATTTATGAAACTGTGTTGAGGTTTGGCTGAGGAAAAACAACATATGCACTGCATATGTTATATAACATAATATTCATATTTCATTGTTTCTAATTCAAGAATAAAACAACAAGCATTCTCCATCATGGACCTTATACAAGAAAATAACATTTTATTTTCTGGGATTTTTATCAACAACTGTGTCTTAGT
>SNQJ01S0085146.1:9244-32888 GCA_010110895.2 Picea sitchensis | reverse complement strand
CTCCGCCTCTCATCTCCCTGTCACTTCTCCCACTCCCCTCATACCTTTCACTCCCTCACACCTATCCCCCCATTCTCCTAGGTGTCTTGTCCTCTTTCCTTTCGTCCCTCTCGACTCCCAACACCTGTCTCCCTTCATCCACCTCATCCTTCCCCATGTCTTCCACCTATGACCTGTCCTAGTCCAGTGCGCACACCGTCTGCCACCCATACTAGCCATGTCGACCTCCATCTAGGTCCCCCCACAACAGTCCAATGAAGCAGCAACAACCAAGGAAAGGTCACCACGTTGTCCAAGTGCAGAAAGTGACCGAACCTTACCTGATCCTGAGGAAGCAATTATTGAAGCGGTTGGTGGTGGGTGGACATCGTTTCCACCATAAATGGAAATCCAGAAAAGGATAAGTCGTGGGGAAAGACTGTCAGTCCAGTCTGACAAAGATCGCATCCGACATTAGACTGCATGGGCAGTCTGACCAACGACTGCATGGGTAGTCTGTCAGGAAAAGGCCTAATGTAAACTATTGCGTCTGACAGAGAGACTGCATGCATTGTCTGACCGAAGTGACTTGGACGTCGTGCCATGGAAAATCGAGCAAGTTCCTGCTACAAAGATTTTGGGTATATGTAGGCATTTTTTCCATTTTGTAAAAGATCGATGGTAGAGCTAAGCTCCCGACTGTAAAGTTTTGATGAAGCACTGGTTTTCCTGGTTATGTATATGTATGTGAAACATTCTTGTTTAATGACAATCAGTTTTCTTACTTCGTTTGGTTTCCATCTAATGTTGAAAGAGTTCATGATTGACCGAGTCACATGAAGCATTGTGACAGTGTTATATAAATGTTTTATGGTAACGCTGTTATGATTTCTTTTAATGTTCTTGTGATTTGAATACAAGAAGGTCTTGTGTTTAAGTTTTTCTTCTTTGGGATGTTGGAAGCTCGATGCTCATAACAGACCTTTTCCCTTTCTCATCGAAGTCTTCCTCCTACTCACCCTTATTACAACTTACTGTCTGAAGTTAAATTAAGACCTCACCCATTGATGCATAGCCTAGTCCAGGGTTCTGAGTAAAAGCGATATTGTTCCAAGTTTGTTCTCTATCGATCACCCCTTTTATAAAATCGTGACATACAAACTGATGGGTATCAGGTTTACTTCTGCTGCAATCCAGGAGTGACTTTTGGTGCTAACATTTCTGGCATCGTTGCTGTGGACGAAGTTGAAAATTTTCCCTGGGATTGAACGACATTGAGCCTTTGATTCTGAAGGTGCATCAAGCATCATAGCCCTTGAAGATTGCTACTGTGCACCTGATGACTCCATTGTGGTGACTCCAATGTTTCCACTTCACCTTTTCAGTTGTGGCCACTTTTAGCACACTTGAAAGCTAACCCGGAGGGGCTTTCTCGAGAAGGTTTTGAGCAGTTGCTTTCTCAGCCTGAGAAGTTTCCTGGGAGAACAACAACGATCAGAGTTGGCCTTTGATGGTGAACAAAGACCAAACACATTCAAATATGCGCATCTTTCACCTAGCAACTCCATGATTAAGGGATCGATTGGCGACTACACTAGTTCGAGATGGAAAAAATACTGGCTCAAAGGTTTTCTCCTTTTAATTTTTTGGTTGTTACTGGTTTTCCTAATGTTGTCCCTTCTTCGAATGAATGGTATGATTATTTGCCCATATTTAGAGAGCGTAAAGAGGACAACCTTGCTCAACATCTCCATGATTTTCATGAACTCATGCATCGGTGGGAGATACATCATGAGGATGTATTTTTGAATATGTTCATGTTCTCGTTAGCAGGGGATGCTCGTGAGTGGTATTTCTCCTTACCCCTGCCAGCATCGCCTCCCTGAGATAATTTCATGCAACTTTTAATAAGCATTGTCAAAGGTATTATTCCTCCGAATTTATCTATCATAACTGTTGTGAGGAATGTGAGGACAGTGAGAAAGACATGGTTATGTCTTATGAAGGCTGCAATGATGAGGAAAGTTGTATGGATGAGGACCCTATGGAGGAAGAAGATGCTTTAGGCGAAGTTATGGAACTGATAAAATCTCTCACTGCCAAACTAGAAAGGTGGGACGTTGAATGATGTGCAGAGGATTTTCCATCCCTTGAAGCAGATGTCTTTGGCAGCCCTACTGAAGAAGATAATGAAGATTTCATAGCGGTAGAGGCATTAGTTTCTTCCTCTAATAAGCATGTTGTCTCAGTTTTAAACTAAGAAGTCATTGTGGAAGAGGATCGTCTTCTTTTTCTTCACGAAATTTCCCATGATGTATTTACATTTGGTATTGAAAAGAAGGATCAGGGGATCGTTCCATTTTTACAAGATGGAGGAGTTTTGTGCTCACCCAGCTTTAACGACTATTCAGTTAAGGAGCAGCAGAGCCCCACATCACAGAATGATGACCAGAGGAGTAGCCAGCCTGTGTGTGACAACTATGAATCAAGTTCTGAGATGGATATGCAGGATTTCCAAGAACAGATAGAAAAGCCTAGTCCTCTATTCATTAAAGAATATTATCATGAGGAAATGAACCATCCTTGGCCTGCAGAAGACACTAAGAAACAAATTGAAGAGAAAATATTTCCCACAGATGATTATGACTTTGAACCTTGGGAGAGCCAAGAAAAGGAAGAACCAGAAGAGCAGCAACAGGGGCAATTTATCCCCTGTCTGGAGCCTACCATTGAGCAGCCACTACCTGAGATCAGTCAGCCTACACCATCCTTTCACCCTCCTATGACTACCAGATACATTCAGCCATATGTGAACAACGGTGTAGCAGAGGAGGCTATCTGTCACCAATTTTCTAGATTTTGTCGTTGGTCCTATGAGTCGGTGAAGGAATACATGGAGTTGTATTTCCTTCACAACTTGGAGCCGCCCTATTTCATCTCAAATTTAGCCTGTGAGGAGGAGTTGAAGAGTGTATATGTTCTATTGTCACGGTTACACCATCTGCTGGTGATCATCGATAGAATGAAGGAGCTTCCATTCAGGAAGTTACTTGATTTCCTCTGGTGGAAATTTGCTTTCACCTAGCCCCATGTAAAGGATTTTATTAGTTTAGGACTGTACATAAATAAGCTCCTTGGAGCATGTGTGTTTAGTTTGTTTTATTTCACTTATCGACATGTATTTTTTAGTAGGGTGTCTTGAGCTCAACTCCATAGCCCAACAGAAGGCAACTGGAACTGCAAAAGGAGTTCTTAAAGTATTGCAAGGACGACTCTATCCCCCATGGAGCCTAATGTTATCACCAATTCTTGCAAGGGGGATGTTTCTCTCCAGTTTCGGGCCCTTCATGTAAAATGAAAGAAAATGGGGCTTTAAATCCTATCAAATGCATTTCATTCAAAGACCGCAGCCCAAAGCGCCCAAGCGCAAGTCTCAGAAAAGTCTCCTTTCGGGCTTCAAATCAAGTGAGAAGGCTAAGCGCATTTTTCAATGGCGGGGATCTAGCACTGGGGCAGGATCGACGGTCATTGGGTGTTTGGGGCCATGAATTTGCCCAGGGTTTACCATAGAGAAGAGGCCGGTGACAAAGTGCCCATATTCCACGATTTAATCTGGGTCGTCCGATCCAGTGGGGACAGGTGGCAGCTAGTCGGCATTTCAGGAGTCAACATTTCGGGGTTCTCAACAACAAGTGTATCACATGGCCAGGCAAAGCCCTGAAACCCGAAACACAAAGCCCCGGGAGCCTGGTCCACGGTCATAGCCCAGGGTCATATTCAAAGGAGTGGGGCCTTTCGGGATAGTCGAAGTAATCTGAACCGTCCATCCAAAGGATGCATGGCGCAAATCCGCAGTTTCGCAGATTGGTCACCGGGAAATCTGGAGAGAGATACATCATGAATCCTTGATGCTAGAAGTCCCAAAAGAATCTGGACTGTTGGATCGATTAAATATCTCAACCATCCAATCCTGGATGATGCACAGGCCCATGTGATTTAAAAAGTGCATGCATCTGGGCGGTCGTGATCTACGCGCCTAGATCTACGGACGAGGTCCAATTCTGGAACCCCCCCCGTCGTTCTACCTTTAATGGTGGGGGGGGGTCTGGAATGAGCAGCGCAAGTCTCGACGGATGGGATCNGGGGGGGGGGGTCTGGAATGAGGCGGTTTTGTGTGGGCCCATTTAAACCTCTTACCACTTACCGCCTCAGTTACCACTTTCACCTCTCACCGACATGTGTCCTCCGCTCCGCCTCTCTCCTCTCCCTATCACTTCTCCCGCTCCCCTCATACCTTTCTCTCCCACACACCTGTCCCCCCATTCTCCCAGGTGTCTTTTCCTCTTTACTTTCGTCCCTCTCACCTCTCGACACCTGTCTCCCTTCATCCACCTCATCCTTCCCCATGTATTCCACCTCTGACCTGTCCCAGTCCAGTGCGCACACCATCTGCCACCCATACTAGCCATGTCGACCTCCATCTGGGTCCCCCTGCAACAATCCAATGAAGCAACAACAACCAAGGAAAGGTCGCCACGTTGTCCAAGTGAAGAAACTGACTGGGTCTTACCTGATCCCGAGGAAGCAGTTATTGAAGCGATTGGTGGTGGGTGGACATCGTTTCCACCATAAATGGAAAGACAAAAAAGGAAAATATGTGGGGAAAGACTGTCAGTCCAATCTGACAAAGATCGCGTTCGACATTAGACTGCATGGGCAGTCTGACAGGTAAAGGCCTAATGTAAACTATTGTGTCTGACAGAGGGACTGTATGCACATTCTGACCGAAGTGACCTGGACGTCGTGCCATGGAAACTCGAGCAAGTTCCTGCTATGAAATTTTTGGGTATATGTAGGCATTTTTTCCATTTTGTAAAAGATCGATGGTAGAGCTAAGCTCCCAACTGTAAAGTTTTGATGAAGCATTGGTTTTCCTGGTTATGTATATGTATGTGAAACATTCTTGTTTAATGACAATTAGTTTTCGTACTTCGTCTGGTTTCCATCTAATGTTGAAAGAGTTCATGATTGACTGAGTCACATGAAGCATTGTGACAGTGTTATATAAATGTTTTATGGTAACGTTGTTTTGATTTCTTTTAATGTTCTTGTGATTTGAATACAAGAAGTTCTTGTGTTTAATTTTTTCTTCTCTGGGTTGTTGGAAGGTCGATGCTCACAACAGACCTTTGCCCTTTCTCACCGAAGTCTTCCTCCTACTCACCCTTATTACAACTTAACGTCTGAAGTTAAATTAAGACCTCACCTGTTGATTCATAGCCTAGTCCAGGGTTTTGAGTTAAAGCGATATTGTTCTAAGTTTGTTCTCTGTCGATCACCCCTTTTATAAAATCGTGACATACAAACTAATGGGTATCAGGTTTACTCCTGCTGCAATTTAGGAGTGACTTCTGGTGCTAACACCTTCCTTCAAGAGAAATGCCAAAACATGCCAAAATAATCCTCATTCAACAAGTGCGCATCACTAAATCAACCAATAACCCAAGAGAGGGCGCAAATTTCAGACCTCCTTATGGAGTGAGTGAGTTGTGATGAAAAAATGAAGGTGAAAATCCTTCATTTATACCATACCATGACCTAATTTTACATTTTAGGTCATGTAAAAAGGCCGACAAGGCAAAAATACCAAAATCATATTGTTTTACATTAAATTGTCAAATTAAAACCCTAATCAAGCTGAAAAAAGACATGAAACCCCTCCAAAGGAGACGTTAGCCCCTTTTAGGGCAAATGGGGCATCCTGGAGAAGAACGTTAGCCCTCCTTGGGTTCCTCCATCATACCACATGTGCCAATATTTCCCAGTATGCCTCCCAAGACGTCCAATAGGTTGGATGACATCATGGTCATCAAGGGTGACGTCCCAGGCCTTCTAGGGCCAACATTCCACTGAAAGAGGTTCAATCCCCCTAGGTCAAGCTCTGTCAAAGTGCCTCTGGTGGAACGTCCTCTCCTTCTCTGGTGAAAATCCCCCGATCCATATCTGTCTTGTCTATGCCCCCTGGCGGGGTCTCAACATCTACCTAATGGGATCTTCAGCCCGTGGAGGTCTGAACTAATCATCTCCCCATGTGTACCGGTCCAAAATGGTACCTGTTCGTCGGGCATGGTCTTGCACATCAAAAGCTACGCCCTCCATGGGCTCATCAGTCATAGGGATCATAGAAATGCCAATCAATCTCATCATCAATATTATTAAACATGTGCATAAAATCCCTAATACATCAGTTAACATCTCAAAGACGCTACACAAGCCTACAATACAAATCTGGATAAAATGACAATGCGTCCTATTAGGATAGTGTCCAATGGAAGAGGGAAGTTCCTGGAAGATACCTCATCCAAGCCATGTAAGTGGGTGATGTGGTCAGGGGAATTCCAAGCATATGGGTGCAATGAGGGCCAAGGATGCAAGAAATGTTACCTGTGGGTGCCTTTGTTAGAAGGCGAGTTGTACCTGTCTTGGATGCATTTTTTCCAAGCCCATTCTTGCCTTTGATTATTTTCATTCTTTTATCTTTTATTGATTTTCCTTTTTTTGTTCAAGATATAATCAGGGGACGCTGTCCTGGAGTGGTGACCAATGGTGGCAGCGTTACCCACAATTACTTTCACAGAAATGAGAAGGTTGGCTCGTGATGAGACCCCCTTTCCCTTGGCCATGCAACCAAGAGTCATTGTCCTAGTGTGGNGTTAGAAGGCGAGTTGTACCTGTCTTGGATGCATTTTTTCCAAGCCCATTCTTGCCTTTGATTATTTTCATTCTTTTATCTTTTATTGATTTTCCTTTTTTTGTTCAAGATATAATCAGGGGACGCTGTCCTGGAGTGGTGACCAATGGTGGCAGCGTTACCCACAATTACTTTCACAGAAATGAGAAGGTTGGCTCGTGATGAGACCCCCTTTCCCTTGGCCATGCAACCAAGAGTCATTGTCCTAGTGTGGNCGTGATGAGACCCCCTATCCTCTGGTTAGGTCTTGTTTTATTATTTTTCTGGGTCCCTCTTGTTTCTTGCTGAGAAGCCTTTTATTGCTTTCTCGGGGATCCCTGGGCAAAGCATCTCGAGGTTTCATTTTTAGGATTTTATCTTTTACCAGCTTGCTTTTACCTTTTGGGCCTTTAGCCCCTTCTTCCCACGAGATAAGGTGCAGTCCTGAAAATAGGTCAACCTAGTGCCTGGACAAGTGGAATGGGACAAGTGAGCGGGAAACAAGATGAAACAGTGGTGCTATGATGGGAGCGGACGATGGATTTTCAGAAATCCCCCCAGTGGAAAACCAAAACCTACAAACACAGGCTTGCTAGGGCACCCTGTCAATCCCCCTAAACATGGTCAAGTGGGAAAGTGTAAGATCTAAGCAGTTGTTAGAAATAAAAGGAATCAGATGCATACATTCAATGGTTTTGATGATCAAAGTGACACATACCATGATACCCAGACTAATTACCTCATCGAGCAAGAACCTTCTCTGACACAGAACCAAGCTGATGGTGATGGATGCTCCTGCTGCTGACAAGATAAAGATGCTGGAAGAAAGAAAAGGTGGGCCCTCCAGGGCCATGCTAAAGTAAATCCTGCTCTCGGTACTCCATGTCTAGGACCTGTGGGCCTCGAGACATGATCTCCTAGTTATCCCTGAAAGTGGGGGATAACAGTCTCAACATCAACTTTGAAGACAATAGGAAATTTGAGGAAAACAACTGAGAAATAATGAAAAGTAAAGATTGAAAAAAAAAACATTCAGAGTAAAGTTCAAATGAGGGGAACTTGTAAACCGGATGGTGCCTGATAAAAAATAGAGTAGGGGCCTGCAACAAAGAGAGAGATACGATGCACATCCGGAAACTCCAACCTACATCCTCAACAAACCAGAACCATTGTTTAAATGTACACTTGACACTAAGAGGGGTGGTGGATCAGTGTCACAAAACTTTGGACAATTTTCCACTTTTCATAAATTAAGTGAACAACATATATTTATTTCAATTTCTCAACCAATATATAAAATAATAAATATTTTATTTATTTAACTTGAATGAATACATAAGATCAATCTTTGAATATCTTCAACTTCAAACAACTATGAGAGACCCAACTCTCTGTTACAAGACCTAACTTCTAGTTCTCAAATCCAACTGAGAAATGAGGAATGCAACCCTCATAACAAGTCCCAACTTATTGATATTAGATCCAACTGAGATGTGAGGAATCCAATCCTCATACAAGACCCAACTTGTAAACATGCACCAACCTGATAGAATGAACCTTCATTCAAGCCATTATATATAAATATATATACTTCAACAAATTCAACTACATCTTTTGTTCACCATACTTCTTTGTTTATATAGTCTCCTAATAGGTATGAGTTTGAAGCATTATGTCCCTTTGTTTGAACCATTACACCTCTTCATACACCTCTTCATTTGAATTAACAATAATAATTTCTATTATTATCATTATTAATAGTTTGATTTAAAGACTTCAAATCCCTTATTTTGCATTTTATTATGTTCTGGCTAAAAACTTGTCACTGCAAATGTTGCAGAAATCAAGTTCTATGGAGGTGCTTCCTTTAAACAATGTTTTTCATATGACCATATGTGTAGAACCACGAGATTATTAATTTAAACGCTGCCTCTTGTTTCACCCAATCTTGTTATCTCTAAAGTGATATCTTCTGGAGTGTTATATTTCGAGCAACTTCAATTCACGGTTTTAATCCTCATCATTGATCATGATTTCAGATCAATGGTCTTATCATTCTTTTAAAAGACTCATTTATCACAATTTTCTTATCCTTATCTAATGGTTGGGATTCAATCATGAGATGGACGGTTGTTGTTTCCTCCGGTACTTTGCAGCTTCGGGGGTTTGTTCTTTTTATGAACTTCCAATTCTCCCGAACTAAATTTCACCGAAGTGTTAATCTTGAGTTGACGTGTGTCCATAAACTTCAATGGTCCATATGTTATTTCAGAGCTTCGGTACTACGGGACTCCGGGTTACTATAACTCTGAGTAGTTCAATTCCTCTAGAGTGATAACCTATTGAATAAGTCATAAATCGGTGGTGACCACTTGTTGTATGTTAACACCTCCACTTACGCTATTCTTCCACTATGCTTGATCAACGGTTGATAACGCTCCCGAAGTAGATCAACGGTTAGTGTTACTTTTTGATTTATGCTTTACTTTATCCTTCCACTATACTTGCTCAATGGTCGACAATGCTCCCGAATTAGATCAACGATTAATGTTACTTTGTGATTTATGTTTACTCTATCCTTCCACTGTACTTGATCAACGATCGACAAAACCCGAAAGATATTAGATCAACGATCATCATTAAATTTGGCCTTCGACGCTTCGGGTATTTGTTGGTAGTAGAAACCGGATATCCCCAAAAGACTTACTCCCATAGTGGCATAGCTTGTTGACGTGGCACTAGATGAGTGGCTGCCATGTGTCACCTAGATTCGTGACTTTCGTATACCTAAAGTGACAACTAGACCTTGACACTTGTCACCATATGAATGCACCACGTGTCCTTGCTAACGTGGTATTACTGACATGGATCTACTGATGTGTCACATGCCCTCCTCTTGGATCTAACAGTTGTAGGTAATCCAGATCAACGGTTGAATGGATTTCCTGATCCGACGGTCGATGAGAGTTTGTGACTTCGGTGGTGACCACTTGTTGTAGGTTAACACCTCCACTTACACTATCCTTCCACTATGCTTGATCAATGGTTGAGAACGCTCCCAAAGTAGATCAACGGTTAATGTTACTTTGTGATTTACGCTTTACTTTATCCTTCCACTATACTTGACCAATGGTCGACAATGCTCCCGAATTAGATCAACGATTAGTGTTACTTCGTGATTTATGGTTACTCTATCCTTCCACTGTACTTGATCAATGGTCGAGAGAACCCGAATGATCTTAGATCAACGGTCATCATTAAATTCGGCCTTTAGCGCTTCAGGTATTTGTTGGTAGTAGTAATCGGATATCCCCAAAGGACTTACTCCCATAGTGGTGTAGCTTGTTGACATGGCACTAGTTGAGTGGCTGCCATGTGTCACCTAGATTCGTGACTTTCGTATACCTAAAATTCCAACTAGACCTTGACACTTGTCACCATATGAATGCACCACGTGTCTTTGCTGACATGGTATTGCTGACGTGGATCTACTGATGTGTCACATGCCCTCTTCCTAGATCTAACAGTTGTAGGTAATCTGGATCAACAGTTGACTAGATTTCATGATCCGACAGTCGATGAGAGTTTGTGACTTCGGGACTTCCGGACTTCGGGGCTTCGGAGGTCTATGTAATTTTCACTGGAGTTGGTCAGCATCGAAGTGGTAAACATGTTTCTTAGCGCGCTCTGAATAGATCAACGACTAAAGGAATTTCCAATCTGACAGATAATAAGAGTTCATGACTCCAAATCTTCGAGGCTTCGGAGGTCCAAGTAATTGTTGCTCCAATTTCCACCGGAGTTGGTCAGTGTCGGAGTTGACTGTCTCTTGATCAGACAATTCCCATATTCTGCTTTAGATCAATGATTTCCATTACTTTTGGGCTTCGAACTTCGTGTAATTTCATATGTTCTTGGCTTATTTTCGCCGGAGTGGTCAACATCAAAGTTGTCTGTCTCTTGATCTGACGGTTCTGGACTGTCCCGAAATGATAATGGACGGCTCTTGTGCATCATCTCTTCTGAGCCTCCTGTGCGTCATCTCTTTTGAGCCTCATGTGAATCATCTCTTCTGAGCCTCTTGTGCGTCATCTCTTCTGAGCCTCATGTGCATCATATCTTCTGAGACTTTAGGTTTATACTTGGATTCCAACTGAACCAATATCGTTAATCTGTTGGGAATTCGATCCCTATTGCATTTCTGCAATGCGCTTTCCCTTATAAGATTCAATTAACGTTTCTTGCTTCTAATCTGTTTCATTGCTATTTCTCCTGAGATTTGTAATAACTATTTGTGCATTCATTTATGCATTGATATTTAGTCGCTAAACCTCATGAGCACTTAATTCTTTGTACTTTGTTATTCCTTTTGTACATGGATTCTCTGCATGCTACCTCTCTTAAGATTTAGAATCATAGGATCATTGTTGATCTTATCGTGATCAACACTGATCACGAATTGCTTCTGCCACTAGGTGATCTTACTCTGCCCCAAGGTGATCTTCCTTTTTCTCTGATTAATGTACATGTTTGACTCATATTGCCATCAATGACACATACTACCAATATTGTCAACAATCTCCCCCTTTTTCATTGAGGGCAACATGTTTGTAAAACAAGAATGATTTCATACCTTTGCTCCCCCTATCATTGATATTCTTTTCTATCTGATAATAAATTTGTTTTCTGCTTCATTTTGTTTTACTTCTTCTCTCCCCCTTTGACATCAATGAAAAAGAGTGAGGCTCTGACTATTTTTATTCCCCTGTGAATTTACTAATTACTTATCTCAGTTCATTGGGATATTTGTGTTACAAATATGTAGTCTTTTTTATACCAATTTGCAGTGATACCAATTTCTAATGATCAAGTATTTAAAACCTAATCTAATTATTTTCTTTTTTGATAACCAAAATAGTCCCCTTGAGTTTTTACTGTCTTTCCTTTGTCAAATAGGACAAGGGTATGAATCTTACTGATCTTTCTTGATCTACTTCTTATTCTTCTTTATTTGATATTCTACAGGAATATCATATGAGGATTGATACCAATTGATCTAATACCAATTTTTTTATCAGTTTATCTTTGATGATTGATATCTCTTGAATCTCTTAGCTACTTTTTCTCTTCTCCCTTTGTTTTTTTTACAAAAATGAAAAAAAAAAAGATCTTTTCTTGCTCCTTTTGAGGTCATACTCCCCCTAAGATGATTCTCCTCTTTGTCCATTTTCTCCTTCTTTTATTCTAAAACTAACCCTACCAATGATTTTTCTTTTGACCACTAATATTTAGATAGTAAAGATTTCCCATATGTTATTTTAAAAACTCTTGGCATAATCCTTTGATTTTGTAGAAACCAATTTAAACTTCTTTTTGTATTTTCTTTCTTTGGCTAACAAATTATGTTATCATCAAAATTTGATATTGTCCCATATTCTTCTATAGGCACTTCCCTTTCTTGAGCTTGATCTATTTCATATTGAATTTCAGATTCTTTATTAGGACCTTCACCCATCATTTTCTTATTATTAATTTCTTCATTTTCAGGTGTAATATCATCTTTCTTGCTTTCCGCTTCAAATATTTTTCTCCATATCTCTCTATGAGATATTCTACTTTTTGAACCTTCTCTTTCTAATTGTGTTTTTGGAGATTTGTCATCTCCTTTCTTCTTCCAAGTTTTATTAGGTTTTCTCCTTGACTTGAAAGACTTATTTAAGGATTGGATTTTTGAACTCCTACAACTTTGGGATTTGTGCCCAAACCTATCACAGTTGTAACATCTTATTGTCTGAAATTTTTTTGATGTGTGCCCAACAAAATTGCATCTCCAACATCTAATTGAGTTTTTGGATTTTCATGTATATCCTTTCTCTAGTTTCTTGCAATCCATTGCTTTATGGCCAAAGTTATGAAAAGAAAAGCAATAGTCATTGAAGGTGTTTCCATTCTTGAATTTATTTTGGCTTGAGAGATATGTCTTTTGATTTTCTTCTCCCTTTTTACTTCTATAACTTCCTTCCTTAACAAAGTTCATGACTTGTAATTGCTTTGTAATTGCACCTTTTCTTTTTAAGAAGGATGATCCTTTCTCATGTTTGTAAATGGTGTTCCACTTGTCATTGTCTTCTTTTTTATTGTATCCAAGACCAATTTTGTCATCAACCGATATTTGACTGCTCCAAATATTATCTAGGATAGCTGAGTTATTCTAGAAATTGACAGTTTTATTTGTCTTTTCAATCATCTTTTTGAGATTAACTATTTCTTATTTTAACATGTGACATGTCTCTTCCTTTTTAGTCAACTGAATCTTAAGGGATTCTTCCATTTCCTTAGTATGTTCAAGTTTGTCTCATCCAATACTTCTTTGCATTTATTAGTTTTGTCACATGTCTTCAACTCTTCCATATCTTTTGTTATATCAAAAATTTTAGTTTTCAATCTTTTGATTTCTTCCTTGTTTTCTAGTTGAATCATTTTGAGGTTGATAGCCTCCAATTCCAACATTTGGCATTTTTATCGCGCAGTTTGTATTTTAGGTCACATGCTACAGGATAGTGGACAAACTGGCGTAACAGGAACCTTCCCCACCCACTGTCACCTTGATGAGGAGGTTCTTTATGTTTAGGGAGGTTAGCCCAGGGGAGACATCCCCGGTAACCTGGGGTTTGAAGAGGCAAAGAATATAAGGTCAAGAGTTTAAGGTTTTCCCTCCTCTCAGGTTACCACCAGTATCAAATATTCCGGCTAATCAGCCAATAAAGAAGTGAAGTCCCTGTTGAGAACACCTGCCCGGAACAAGAAAATAACAATACAATATGTATATTTGCAGGTTATAATTCAAAGGGTTAGTACTTCTCGACTATCTGATTTCATTTAACAAGCAATATAATAGACAAAATGAGGTCAATGTTTTGCTAAATAGCCTATGCAAGATCAACAATTCATCAATGTCTACAAAAATGACCAAGCCAACAGTATTTTCAATCAACAATAGCTCAATAAATGCTTGACATCATCATTAATTTCTTATTTGCTAGTCAGAAAGATTGTTGCATCAAGTATGACGTCAGCCTAGGTTAGTAGTGTTAGGGTTAGCAAGGGTTTCAAATTTGAAGTTTGAAAGATGATTTTACACAGCAAAAGCTCAACGTTGTAAGTCTAACCAATGCCTTAGGGTAAAATGGAGTCAAAAGAAAAGGCAAAAGATCTCGGGAGGATTTAAAATTTAGAGACTAGAAGGTAAGGTTCTATGGTGTTTCAATGGCAGGGCCCTAGAATCAAAACCCTAAGGGAAGGAGGCTCATTCCGGTGTTGCTTAAGCAAGGCCTCATGCTCCTTCCTCTTTCTCTAAATACATTTGGCAAAGTGACTAGCTTCAAAGTACAGATTTAAGGGAGAAAGTGTTGCAGGGGAAAGGCTTTCAAACCCTAGAAGGTTAAAACCCTAGGTGTAGATTCAACTAGGCCTAGAACGTCTCCTCTTTTCAATTTATAACTTTAATGCTAACTCAGAAAAAGGGAGAAAAGTGTAGCAACGACTAGGCTATATCTTCCTTTATCAATGGCTAAAACTATTTCTCAAACATGGGAACATATAGCAATGACCTACTAGTGTGCTTGCTACCTAGGGTTTCAAGATTCAACAATATAATAGAAAAATGTAAGAAATTAAGCCTAAAACCATTCACTTAAGAAGTTTTGCATGAAAAATTCACTTACATATCATGAAGAATGCATAATCACACCCTAGTTGTAAACCTTCCATGAGAGAAACACCATAAATGCCAAGAGAAATCCTCCAAGAAGAGTTGCGCCTCACTTAGAACACCAAAAATAACAAGCAAAAGGCTAAAAGATAGTCTCTCACAAGAGAGTGAGTTGTCTTATGTCCAAAATGAGGAAAAACGTCCTCTATTTATACCAATCCATGACCTTTCAAATAAAAAATAGGTCATTAAAATAGCCGACAAGGCTGACTACAAAATTTACACTGTTTTTGCATTAATTGCTAGAAAATTTACATAATATGAGCAAAAGGTGGGACGTCAATCCCTTATGAGGGAGACATTGGCCCTTTTTGGGCATATCCAGTATCTAGAAGCCAGACGTTGGCCCTTCTAGGGCTCCTCCAAGATGCCACACGTGCCAAATTACTCCATCACACTGCCACACACTCAGGATAATGTCCTGCTCTGTTGGGTGACGTCCTGCCCATCAAAGGGAAAACGTTCCATCTGAAATGGGTGACCCCCCCTAGGCTGAGCTATGCCAAAGTGTCCTGGGTGGAACACCCTTCTTTCTTCCTGTGCAAAGGCTCATCACAACATTGTCCTGTCTCTGCCATCCCAACAACCATCTGATGGGCTCTTCAGCCCCATGGAGGTCCGAGCTAATCATATCCCCATGTGTACCGGTCCACTGGTACCTATCCATCGGGTATGGTCCTGCACATCAAAAACTTCGCCCTCCATGGGCTCACCAGTCCTTGGGATCATAGCAATGTCAATCATATTTCATCATTAAATTTATCAAATACATGCATAAAACTCCTAGCATATCATCTAATAGCTCAAAGACATTACACCGATCTACTATACAAAGTTGAAGAAATAGACAGAATAACCTATTGGGCTAGTATCCATAAGAAGAAGAAATTTTCCACAGAAGATTATTCAAGCCATGTACATGAAGTGATATGGTCTAAGGATGTCCAATCATAGTGAAGACCAGGGGTAGGTATTGTCCGTGGGTGCCTTTGTAGGAGGTGAGCTGTACCCGTCATGGATTCACTTTTTCCAAGCCCCTTTATTGCCTTTATTCTTTATTTATTTATTTTTCTTTCTTTTTACTTCAAGGTCTGACCAGAGGACACTGCCTTGGCGTGGTGATGAGACCCCCTTTCCCTTGGCCATGTAACCAAAGGTCATTGCCCTGGCGTGGTGACCAGATAATGGCAATGTCATACTACTAGATACCTATGAACATAATGGGCCGGCTCGTGATGAGACCTCCCATCCTCTTGGTTAGGTCTTGTTTTGTTATTTTTCTTCGGGTCCCTTTTGTTTCTTATCGAGAGGCCTTTTATTTCCTTCTCGGGGATCCCTGGGCGAAGCATCTCTAGGTTTATTTCCTATGGATTTTATCTTTTACCAGCTGCTTTTACCCCATGGGCCTTTAGCCCCTTCTTCCCACAGGACGAAATGTAACCCCTCAAGTAGGTCATCCTAATGCCCGAACTAGGGGAATGGGATGGATGTATGGGAGAGAAGATGTAAAGTGACAATATGGCGGGAGCGGACGATGGCTCTTCAAATCCCCCCTGGTGGCTAACCAAAACCCATGGATACAAGCTTGCTAGGTCACCCCGTTAATCCCCCCAACAATGGTTAAGTGGGTTAGTATAAGATCCAAGCAGTTATCAGAAATGCAAGGAACCTGATGCATATATAAGAAAGTTATAATGATCAAACATGACACATACCATGATACCTGGACCGATTACCTCATGGAGCAAGAGTCTTCTCTGATGCAAGTCCAAGATGATGGTGATGGATGCTGCTGCTGCTGATAGGACAAATCTGGCGAAGAAGAAGAAGGATGGGCCCTCCAGGGCTATGCTCAAGTCAATCCTACTCTCGGTACTCTATGTCTAGGACCTGTGGGCCTCTAGACATGATCTCCTAGTTATCCCTAGAAAACGGGGATAACAGGCATGATTCTTCCTTTTTAGTTATGTTTATCTTCTGGGCTTCTTCCTTTTTCTTAGCTTCTTCAATTTGAGTCATTAGATCTGCATTAGTACTTTCATTTATCTTTGAAGTTGATGATTTCCAATTCCAACATGTGGTAAGAATTTTCTTTCCTAGTTAATTGGATCTTTAGGACTTCTTCACTTTCTTTAGTTTCCTCAAGTTGAGTTTTTGGTCTGTTAACCAATTCTTTTGTTTCTTTTAGTACTTATTTTATTTTATTATCATGTGTCTTTAATGCTTCCATCTCTTCTATTAGATTAACAACTTCAGTTTTCAAGATTTTGATCTCTTCTTCTTTATTTTCTAGCTGAATCTTTTGCTCATGCTCTTCATGGTTAAATTGATCTAATTGTTGTAGTATCAACATATCTTTTTGTTGAAGTTTCTTCAACTCTTCTAGAGTGCACATAGTTGTGTACTCAAGATTTTCAAGAGCCTCCATAGGAACTTTAATATGTATATAATTTCCTGGTTCCATATGAATCTCTTCTATTGACTATCGAGGTATGCTATTAGTCTTAAGATTATGCAATTTTTATTTAGTGACTACTGAGGTATGCCTCAATTCATTGATGAGGTTGTCTTCTTCATTGCTGACTAGGTTTTGCATCAAATCATGTATTTAATTCTGATTAGAAATGTCTTTCTCTGTATTATGTTCTTCAATCTGATTGCAATTTTATTTTTCTTTATCTTGTTCCATATATTGATAAGAATTCTCTTCTTCTGAGTTTTGTTCTTTATTCCGACAAGAATCCTCTCTATCTGAGTCTTGTTCCTTACTTTGATAGGATTTATCTTCTTCTTGTGCTTCTTTCTGATAACAATTTTCTAGCTGGAGCCATAATTCTTTAGCATATTTGTAGTGCCTCATCTTTTCTTTGACTTGGTATGACAATCCATCCTGGATTGCTTTTAAGGCTAATGAATTGTTTCT
The DNA here is from genome assembly GCA_010110895.2 of Picea sitchensis. Classification (NCBI taxonomy): domain Eukaryota; kingdom Viridiplantae; phylum Streptophyta; class Pinopsida; order Pinales; family Pinaceae; genus Picea; species Picea sitchensis. Next base: position 15,485 of record SNQJ01S0085146.1, on the reverse strand, counting down.
CCTTGATTCATTTTCATTTTTGGTCTTTCTCTTTGAAGTAGTTAAGTGCGAGGGCTTACTTACTACCGAATCCCAAACTCCAGATCCTCTTGACTTCAGATATCTTTTCATATTTTCCCTCCATGAAGAATAATTTGTTCCATCAAATAAGGGAGCTTCATTTATGGAGATAGCAATTTGTCCACCCATTTCTTCAGAATCTACCTTCCATTCTTTAAACTGTGTTGAAGGCACCTGCTCTGATACGAATTTTTGAAATGTACACTTGACACTAAGAGGGGGAGGTGAATTAGTGTCACAAAACTTTGGACAATTATCCACTTTTCATAAATTAATTGAAGAACATATATTTATTTCAATATCTCAACCAATATATAAAATAATAAATATTTTGTTTATTTATTTAACTTGAATGAATACATAAGATCAATCTTTGAATATCTTCAACTTCAAACAACTAAGAAAGACCTAGCTCTCTGTAACAAGACCCAGCTTGTAGTTCTCATATCCAACTGAGAAATGAGGAATCCAACCCTCATAACAAGTCCCAACTTGTTGATCTTAGATCCAACTAAGATGTGAGGAATCCAATCCTCATACAAGACCCAACTTGTAAACATGCACCAACATGATAGAATGAACCTTCATTCAATCCATTATATATAAATATATACACTTCAACAAATTCAACTACATCTTTTGTTCACCGTACTTCTTTGTTTATATAGTCTCCTAATAGGTATGAGTTTGAAGCATTATGTCCCTTTGTTTGAACCATTACACCTCTTCATTTAAATTAATAATAATAATTTATATTATTATTATTATTATTGATAGTTTGATTTAAAGACTTCAAATCCTTCGTTTTGCATTTTATTATGTTCTGGCTAAAAACCTATCACTGCAAATGTTGCAGAAATCGAGTTCTACGGAGGTGCTTCCTTCAAACCATGTTTTTCATATGACCATATGTGCAAAACCACGAGCTTATTAATTTAATCACTGCCTCTTCTTTCACCCAATCTCGTTATCTCCGAAATGATATCTATTGGAGTGTTATATTTCGAGAAACTTCAATTCATGGTTTTAATCCTCATCATTGATCATGATTTCAGATCAATGGTCTGATCATTCTTTTAAAAGACTCATTTCTCACAATTTTCTTATCCTTATCTAATGGCTATGATTCAATCGTGAGATGAACAATTGTCATTTCCTCTGGTACTTCACGGCTTTGAGGATTTGTTCTTTTTATAAAATTTCAATTCTCTCAGACTAAATTTCACCGAAGTGTTAATATTGAGTTGGCGTCTGTCCATAAACTTCAATGATCCATATGTTATTTCAGAGCTTCAGTACTTCAGGACTCCGGGTTACTAGAACTCTGAGTAGTTCAATTCCTCTGAAGTGATAACCTACTGAATAAGTCATAAAGCGTTGGTGACCTCTTGTTGTAGGTTAACACTTCCTCTTACACTATCCTTCCACTATGATTGATCAACGGTTGAGAACACTCCCGAAGTAGATCAACAATTAGCGTTACTTCGTGATTTATGCTTTACTTTATCCTTCCACTTTACTTGATCAACGATCGAGAATGCTCCCAAATTAGATCAACGATTAGCGTTATTTCATGATTTATGTTTACTCTATCCTTCCATTGTACTTGATCAACGGTCGAGAGAACTTGGAAGATCTTAGATCAACGATCATCATTAACTTTGGCCTTCGACACTTTGGGTATTTTATGGTAGTAGAAACTGGATATCCCTAAAGGAATTACTCCCGGAGTGACATATCTTACTGATGTCACTATTGACGTGGCACTAGCTGAGTGGTTTCCATGTGTCACCTAGATTCGTGACTTTCGCATACCTAAAGTGCCAACTAGACCTTGACACTTATCACCATCTGAATGCACCACATGTCCTTGCTGACGTGGTCTTGCTAATGTGGATCTCCTGATGTGTCACATGTCCTCCTCCTAGATCTAATAGTCGAAGGTACTCCATATCAACGGTTGACTGGATTTCCTGATCCGACGGTCGACAAGAGTTTGTGACTTCCAAACTTCGGAGCTTCAGAGGTCTAGGTAATTTTCACCGGAGTTGGTTAGCTCCAAAGTGGTCAACATGTTTCTTGGAACGCTTTGAATAGATCAACGACTAAAGGAATTTTCGATTCGATGGACGACGGGAGTTCATGACTCCGGAGCTTTAGGGCTTCGGAGGTCCAGGTAATTGGTGCTCCAATTTCCACCGTAGTTGGTTAGCGCCGGAGTTGACTGTCTCATGATCTAATGGTTTTAATATTCTTCTTCAGATCAATGGTTTCCATTACTTCGGGGCTTCGACCTTCGTGTAATTTCATATGTTCTTGGCTTATTTTCGTCGTAGTTGACTGTCTCCTGATCTGACGGTTTTGGACTGTCCTGAAATGATAATGGACAACTCTTGTGCGTCATCTCTTCTAATCCTCATGTGCATCATCTCTTATGAGATTTTGGGTTTATACTTGGATTCCAACTGAACCAAGATCGTTGATCTGTTGGGAATTCGATCCCTATCGTGTTTCTACAATGTGTTTTCCCTTCTGAGCTTTGATTAACGTTTCTTGCTTCTAATTTGTTTCATCATTATTTCTCCTAAGATTTTTAATAATTGTTTGTGCATTCATTTATGCCCCGATCTTCAGTCACTAACCCTCCTGAGCTCTTAATTCTTTGTACTTCGTTATTCCTTATGTACATGGATTCTCTGCATGCTACCTCTCTCGAGATTTAGAATCATAGGATCATTGTTGATCTTATCATGATCAATAGTGATCAAGAGCTGCTTCTGCCACTAGGTGATCTTCCTCTTCCCCAAGGTGATCTTCATTTTTCTCTGATTATTGTACATGTTTGACTCATGTTTCCATCAATGACAACATACTACCAATACTGTCAACAATCATGTCATCGGGGAACACAGTGCCTTGACTTCAGGATTTATGATGAGATTCAAGACTTGGATATTCCCACATTTTAAACCTCCTCCACACACTTGACCATTAATCATCCACATTTCCCCATAGTTTCCCATATGTGTGAGCGAACCAACCACCTTGCCACTAGACTCTGAGTGCTTACACTTGGCTCTAACCATTAATGGGAGAATTCACATAGGCATTAAGGAATAGGGAGGAACCACCTTGAACCATTTTTAATATAAGTCCCTTCGCTTAAATTGGACCCCAACTCAGCCTAATAATTGGCCTTAGTGTTATTCTCTCACTTGATGTGATAAATTGCCATTTCTTCAAATTCTGCAAGGATTGATATAATTCAAGAAATAAGGACATTAAGAGCACTATGAAGATAGATATAATTCGAGAGATAAGGACATTGAGAGCACTCTGAAGATAGATATAATTCGAGAGATAAGGACATTAAGAACATTGTTTCCAATCATCGATCTATCTACAATTGCCCATATCACCATCATCGAATCACCAAGGATTAAAAGCCTTGCAATCCTTTCCTCCATTGCAATGGATATCCCCTTCCACCGGACATAGACCTCAGCATGATTATTTGAAATATTCCTCGGTCCCCCATGGAAAGGAAGCTATGCGATTTCCTCCAAGATCTTGTAAATTCCCACCCACACTTGCCACCCCTTAGGTTGCCTTTCTTTAATATTATACTTAGAGAAGCAAGATCATTAAATTGATAATTGATAATGACACTGCATTGTATAACATGTGAAAGAGACTGCATTGTATAGCATGTGAAGGTGATGGGCGGGCATCTAGGAACATTGCATATGTCCTCCTATCTTACTGTATTGAATCCATACAATTTTATTGGGTAAGATGAGTCAGATAACATGAATGAAGATGAGGTTGACTACCTTTATTTGTTGGGTGGTATATCTGAGTTGATCAATGAAAATCTTGTGGGGCCAAATGGATGTTCATCACCTTACATAGTTGGATTGTTTTTGGTTGTTGGATCCTCCCTCCAACGCTTATTTAAGGTGGGATGGAAGGTCGGATGGAGCACAAGATGCATTAGTGTGTACACACTATTTGTTTGGTTGTTAATGTCTCTTCATTCTGTCATCACACCCACCACAACGACAACATACCTAATCCATTAGAGGAGAGAGGAGGAGATCAACCAGACACACACACACACACACACACACACACACACACATATACACACAATATGCGAAGTAGTATGTGGAATTCACAGACCACAAGGGGGATATAAATTGATGTAAACTGTGTGTTTTGGGCATAATTCCTTCCATCCATGAATTTTGCATTCTTTTGTGTAAACTGTTACAGAGGATATGTCGTCGCCCAGTCGATCATACACTGCGCCAAAAAATAGGAGAATGACTTTTCTTCGAGATATATGCTACCATGTAACCTTGTTTAAGTAAAAGAAGAAAACAAAATAACTTCAATGAGAGAAAGAGTCACAAACTACTGTGGATTTATATCAAAATAACATAGTTTGATTATGAGTACACTGTAAAAAAAAAAATAGGAGAATAAATTTTCTTCGAGATATATTCTACCATGTAACCTTGTCTAAGTAAAAGAAATACTCTTAGTTATTTCATTCAAGTAAAACCACTTTAAAATAATTGAGTCAAAATGTTGTTTTATTTAAGATTTAATATTTACATTTTTGCATGTCCCAGTTTTTCATGGTTACGAATATTATATATTATATATGGATATGAATATCAATTTGGGAGAATAAAATTCAATTTAGCGTTCCATTTTTTAATCTTTTTAACTAAGGGTTACAATCAAATTGTAAAATTTCATCTTTAAAAATCCACATATAATTTTGGGATTGATATTAAATGTCTTTGATAATCTGCACATAATCTTCAAGATGTATTAATGACCCATAATTTATTTATTTTAACTAAAGAAATATATAAGAGTGCATCAATTAGTGGACAAATTTAACCTTTCAAGTAGGTTTATGTTTTTTCCTATGAGGCAAAGTTCCTACTCATTATTTCAAAATTTCGATGATTTGGGTTGTTTTAAAATAGGTCAAAACTTCTATAGAAAAATTATATGGTTAAATTCTCCTTCAACCAATGGAATTATAAATTCCAACAAAATTACTATTGGATTTAGAATTTAAATGGAAAAAATATTGAGTTGTCTACTCATTCACTTATTCCATATATGTATGCATGAATGAATTAATTAGAAAAGATGTGTAGGTACAACATAGGAAAGAGCCTCATTTTCTTGACCATCATAAAACAAGTTACTAAAAACAATGGGTGATGTTAGAGTTTTATAATTTATCTAGGATATAATTGTGTTTGTGTTCACTATAAGAGTTATTGATTCTGAATTATATAGGGTGACAACCTACCTAATCCATTAGAGGAGAGAGGAGGAGATCACACACACACACACACACACAATCTGCTAAGTAGTATGTGGAATTCACAGACCACAAGGGAGATAGAAATTGATGTAAACTGTGTGTTTTGGGAATAATTCCTTCCATCCATGACTTTTGTATTTTTCTGTGTAAATTGTTACAGAGAAGATGTTGTCGCCCAGTCGATCATACACTGCACCAAAAAATAGGAGAATAACTTTTCTTCGAGATATATGCTACCATGTAACCTTGTTTAAGTAAAAGAAGAAAACAAAATAACTTCAATGAGAGAAAGAGTCACAAACTACTGTGGGTTTATATCAAAATAACATAGTTTGATTATGAGTACACTGTAAGAAAAAAAACAGGAGAATAACTTTTCTTCGAGATATATGCTACCATGTAACCTTGTTTAAGTAAAATAAATACTCTTGGTTATTTTGTTCAAGAAAAACCACTTTAAAATAATTGAGTCAAAATGTTTTTTTATTTAAGATTTAATATTTACATTTTTACATGTCCCAGTTTTTCATGTTTACAAATATTATATATTATATATGAATATGAATATCAATTTGGGAGAATAAAATTCAATTTAGTGTTCTGTTTTTTAATCTTTTTAACTAAGGGTCACAATCAAATTGTAAAATTTCATCTTTAAAATCCACATATAATTTGGGATTGATATTAAATGTCTTTGATAATCTGCACATAATCTTCGAGATGTATTAATGATCCATAATTTATTTTTTAAAACTAAAGAAATATAAGAGTGAATCAATTAGTGGACAAATTTAACCTTTCAAGTAGGTTTTTTTTTTTTTTTCCTAT
>SNQJ01S0085145.1:32657-46420 GCA_010110895.2 Picea sitchensis | reverse complement strand
ATTATTTAACTAAGAAATTTAATTGCATTTTAATTCTAGGAAAAGAAATTGCATAAAACAAAACTATGTTATGTCTACTCTAACCATTCAAACTGCAATAAGGAAATAATTGAAAACATAAATTAAACTATGAAGTAGATTAAAAATCTACATTAACCAATAACTAATTAAATGACATCGATATAAAACTGAAATAAACAAGCTATAATCAAAAACTGGAATTAACTCTATCCATCCATCAATCCTTGTCAAAGAAAACCCAAATCAAGCTCTGTTTTATTCTAATTAAACTCGGTTTTAAACTAGACTATAAAATCATAAATCAAGCATGATCTAACATCTAAATGCACATGGGGCTAGTATAGAGGGAGAGACTTGCAAGTCTTTTCCTAGTCTATAAAATCAATGCATGCTAATATGTATCAACATCTAACCTGCAAAACAATTAAAACAATTAAGCTACAACAAACTAGTTAACACAAGAAAAATATGCATATACAGAAAATAAAAAGAGCAATTTAAATTAGGAAATGCAAAACATACATGAAGACAGTTACCAGACTGCTGGTGGGTCCCCCAGCAAGTCATGGTCACTCTCTAAAAGCACACCGCGAACTCACCAGGCCGAATTCACCATAAAAATCCAAAAATGCGGTTCTGGCATAATTCTGGCAATGTAAAATATCAAAAACAGAGGAAAACAAGTTTGTCTCCAATACAATGGTTCTTCTACTTGCTTAACAATCTTATGACCATCCTAGCAGTATTTATAATCTTACAGACCAAGTGGTCGACCACAGGAGGGTCGAACCACTTCTAATTTCGGCAAAATACAATAAATGATGCCCTAACTGACAAAACAAAACAAGCCAATAATCGCCCTCTTTCGACAACTGAAACTGAGTTGTCTATAGTTCAGTAGTTGGAGGTGACGATCATGAACAAAACCCATGTTCCTGATTCGCCCAACACTGGTCGCCAATGCCATAACCGCCAACTCGCCTTCCATTTATGTGCAATATGGAGTGTTGGACAAAGTGTCGGATCGAGTGTCGGAACAAGTGCTGGATCAAGTGTCGTAACTAGAAACATAGTGCGTTTTTGCCCTGTAATACCAAAAAACGTGAATTAGCTCTTAGAAATCATAAAACATGATGAATTATACTTGATTCAATTATTAAACATGAATTACACGTGCCTTATGGCAATCATACCATTTTATCATGAAATTCTTCAAAAAGCTCTTTTAAAAGATGAAAAATGCATATGTACATGTGGCAAAAATGTATAATAACTGTCATGAAAATGATCATATCTCGGGCCCAACACAACTCAATAAAGTTGGATCCTTTGTTTTTGAGTGCCCTTAATATGAGTGTCCATGATCTGATCAATGGCTTCTTATTCCATGCAGTCAGGCTTGAGATATGTCGGTGTCAACTGCTCTGCAATCTCTGATGTGTCCAATAATGGTGCAAAGTATGGTTGAAGGAGGTCCACATTGAACACGGGGTGAAGGCCAAGGAAGGGGGGAATACTTAGCTCAAAAGCATTGTCACCCAGAACCTCGATGATTGTGTAAGGTCCATAGCAAAGTGGACGAAGCTTTCGATGGGGTCCTGTAAGGCGCTCTTTCTGCAAATGCAACCAGACCTTGTCTCCCACCTGAAACTTGTGCGACACCTAGTGTTGATCATGGCGTTGTTTGTACTTAGAATTGGATTTCTATAAAATATCATGGACCGGTTATTGGATGTGCCAAATTCATTCAATAAACTTGGTTACTTTGTGAGCCTCATATTTATCATGGGATGATTCTTCCTGTGTGGATGCAAGGGGTAGTGCGACATCAATGGGACCCAATGATTGAAATTCCAACCCCACCTAAAAGGGATTGTGGCAGGTCTATCTATGAAGGGATCTGTTGTAGATGTGGTTAACATAGGGTAGATTCTCATCCCATGTGAGTGGATGTTTGGAGTTGTACATGAAGAAGATATGCACGATCATTATGTTGATGACCTATGTTTGGCCATCAGTTTGGGGGTGGAAGGCAGTGGATTTTGTGAGCTTGGTATCCAACAATGACCAAAGGATGGACCAGAATTTGTTGAGGAACCTACTATCTTGATTTGATATGATGGTTTGTGGTATCCCGAAGTGTACCCACACTTGTTCGAAGAAGATCTTGGCAATGGCCTCCGCTATGATATTCTTCTTGTAGGCTATGAGGATGGCCATCTTAGAAAATCGACCAACCGCCACAAAAAAATAGTCATTTCCCTACTTGGTTGAAGGAAGGCCTAACATTTAATCCATTGAGATGGATTTCCATGTCCTGTCGGGAGTAGGCAGAGAGATGTACAAGCCTTGCTTCTTAGTGGCCGGTTTGGCAATGGCTCGGGCAGTGCATGACCTGATATACTTGTGTACGTCATGTTGAAGTTTTGGCCAGTGGAAATGCTTCTGTAGTACTGCCACAGTCTTTTCCATGCCAAAATGTCTTGCCATCTGACTATAGTGAGTCTACCAAATCAACTTTGTACGCTCACTTGAAGGAACACAGAGGTGGCCCAAAAGGCATACCACTATGTCCTGAATATGAAAGTCAATACAGTCACACATGTGCCTAACATCTGGTAAGTGGTAGTGAAGTCAAGATCGCTCTTGTAGAGTTGGGACCACTCAGATGCCTCATGGACACATGAGTGGGGCAACGTGGTGAAGGTTGCAACTGGAGGTCGACTGAGGCAGTCAACGACATGGTTAGTGCTCCCTATATTATATTCGATGTTGAGATGGAATTTCTACAAGTATGTGGACCATTTTTGATGATAGTCATTCTGTAATTTTCCTTGTGTCTACATGAACTACAGAGGCTTTCGATTAGTGTGGATGAATGTCTCATTCCCGATAATGTAGTGCTTCCATTGTTAGCAGGGATGTATGATGGAATACATTTCTTTGTCATAGATGGGGTACTTACAAACAACATATGATAGTGTCTTGCTATGATATGCCACTGGATGACAATGTTGAGTGAGGACTACACCCATGGCAGAGTCTAAAGCATCGGTCTCAATCTTAAAAGGTTGTTGTAGATTGGGTAAGGAGACTACTAGAGCTAAGCACAAAGTGATGTTTCAAATCATCGAATGCTTGTTGTTGTGACTTCCCCCACACGAACTTTGCCTTGCCACCACCATTGGTCACTTGGTTGAGGGCCCGTGCAATATGGGAGAATCCCAACATGAACATGTGATAGAAGTTGGAAACTCCTAAGAAACTTCGAAACTCGATTAGTGTGGTCGGGGATAGCCAGCCACGAATGAATTGGATCTTGGCTGCATCCACATGCACACCATGCTCATCAACAATGTAGCCTAGGTATTGGACCTTGTTCATGCCGAAGGAGCACTTTTCCAAGTTAGCATTTAGCTTGTGTGGTCACATAGTGTGAAGCACCTGTTGAATATGCCGCAAGTGTTCTTCCTAATTCTTGTTAAATATGAGGATGTCATCCATATATACCACCACAAAAGAATTGGTGAAGGGATGCAATGTATCATCCATCAATCTCATGAAAGTTGTTGGAGCATTTGTCCAACCAAAGGACATGACTAGCCATTTGAAAATACCTTCTTTGGACTTGAAAGCAGTCTTATATACATCAATATGTTCTATTGGGACCTGGTGGTAGCCAAACTTCAGGTCAATCTTGTTGAAAAACTTGGCTCCCTTGAGTTGGTCAAGAAAGTAGTCAATTCAGGGAATTGGGTACCGATTCCTGACCGTGATTTTGTTTAGGGCCCTGTAATCAATGCAGAGTCACCAAGTCCCATATTTATTCTATACGAGTACAATTGGGCTCCCGTAGGGTGAGGAGTTGGGTTAGACGTGCCCCTTTTGAAGTAACTCTGGGATTTGTCGCTTAATTTCCTCATTTTCCATCAGATATCAATGATAGACTGGCCCATTGGGTAGAGATGCACCGAGGGTTAGATTGATTGAATGCTTGACCTAATAGTGTCATGACACCCCGATGGGTGAGGAGAAAATGTCTTTGTATTCTGCCACGATCTTGTCCACTTGATTTTGTTGCATGGAGAGGCCCTATCTAGAGACCATGGATGTGGTCGTGACCTTATGTTCACTTTGAGAGAGAATAATGAAGAAGAAAAATTTCTTGGTCTAGGAAATGACCTTCCTGCATTGCTTAGCAGAGATCAAAGAAATAGCGGTAGGTGGAGCTACCTCTGGTACCCTGTACAATTGTCTACCCAAAGTAATAATACCATTGTGATGTCTAGACTCATGTTGGCACAAGGGCAGACCCAGGGTTCAATGCTTAACAGCGCACCAACAAAATCCCAACTACCGGCCCTTTCGGCAACACCTCTGAAGCAGGCAAAGTCTCACCCGAGGTAGAAGCAGGAGAGGTTACAAGATGCAGGTATCTATAACCAGGATGGGAAATTAATCTTTGATAAGAGCACTTCATAGAATATTTTGTTAATGCTTATGAAATGAACATGCATTAGTTTATTAACCTCATTAACACCGCGGATCATAATCAAAGACATATAAGCGCAGTAACAACAAGTGATTATGCACCCTGAGCACTTAGCACTTAGCATTGTGAGTTAAGTCTAGTATTCATTTACCCTTTAACCTAAGTAAAGTACTTAACCAACAAAATATATATTCATTACACATCATAATCAAAGCACTAAACAAATGCATAACATAAATGACACCACACAAAGCAAACCATGAGACACCAGATATACATGGTTCACCCCAGGGTGGGGCTACATCCACAAACCGCTTCGCCTCTTTATTATTCGCCAAAATCTTACATCCATTCACTCCTGTGCATTAATCCACGGAGTCAAACTTCGCACAAGACAGGATATATGCACACTAAGCACTAGATCCTCCTTCTTTACCTTCCAAAAATAGGTCAAATTCATAAAGCCAAAATCTCTTATCACGGCACTTAGCACCTGCTCCACATTGAGCACCACAAGCATTGAGCACAGTCTACAAAATCACAATCGAGAACAAAGCCTCGACCACACACATCCCTTCTCACACGGAACTACTTACTTCTACAATACATTCCCCTTTATTTATACTTTACAAAATCTTACAATAAGGCCTAAACATGGGGAAACCCTGTGGGCCAACATCCCAAAAGCTTGTTACAAAACCCTAGAGGACCCCTTACCGGGTCCACATAACCCTCCAAATAGGTGATATCTGTGATCTTAGCTCCACCTAGGCACTCCTACTTCAACTAGCGTGTTGAAGTCCAAAAGTGGGCCAAAACTAACCAAATTTTCCCCAAAACTTGGTCGAGGACCAATAGGCCCCCAACACTCACCCGTGACTCATCCCGAGTCACTCAGGTCCAGACAATGCTACTTCAAAAGCCTCGATATTAACTCGAGATGCCTTGACTTGTTGCCTCACTTGAGCCTTCTTCTCAACGAGCTTCTGGACTATCTTCTCTGTAAAAGGCCCTTCCAAGCATTGTTCTACTGCTACAACTACTTGATCTAATTGTGAACCCTGGCCATCAATATCCTCAAACACCTTGAAAGTTTTTTCCTACACAAGTTGTAACTTCTATGTTACTTCCATCACCTTACCCTAGAGGGCAGTGATCTGTTGTTGTACTGTGCGTTGCTCCTGGGATCTCTTCATCCTTTCCACTACTGTGAGTAGCTTCAACTGCGAGGTGCGGTCTCGATGTCCAAAAGCAGTCTATAAACCCATAAATGTGTCTCCTAACCATTTTGGAGTGTCATTATAACGATCGGGGCACCTCCAACGGTTATATAACTTCACCAAGGTGAAGTCCAAATCTACACGGACCTATGGTTCCAGCGAGGTTCAAACCCTACGAACCTGCCTCCTGTGAAGTCTTCCATCTGGTTTCCTTAACTTCTTGTAGCTTTTACAACTTAGCCTTCTTTTTATGAGCTTCCTTGCCTTCTTTCCTGTTATCTGAGTCTCTTTAACTGTTTCTGGAATCCTCTTTCCATTTTATTCTTATCTTCCCCCAACGTAGTGGCTTCACACTGTTGAGGTACCCTCAAAGGTTCTGAAGTTAATATCCCTTTTCTTAACACTTCCTGAGTGGGCACACTTGTCTCTTAGATAGATAGGTCCTTCAAGCCTTCTTGCATTGTTTCAACCTTGATAGCTAATTCTTTTTCTTTATATCCCTCATGCATTGTTACTTTGTTCTATTGCTTCGACTTATCCTCTCGTTCTTCTCTTAGTTGGTCTATTTTTCTAGCTATGAAATCCCTTAATTCTTGCTTTTTCTTTTCTGTAGCTCCTTCCTCTGCTTTTCTTCTGATTTGATATTTCTCAATCCAAGTCTTACCTAACAAAAGTGGGAAAGGGGTGATGTCCTCAACAAACCTAATGACTTCAAATTCTTCTTCAGTCGRTGTTCCATGAACAATAATAGGTACAGTAGTTACTCTTCCACATAAAGTTATCATCTTTCCCTTAAACAAGCCTATCCTTCCTAAAGAAGRTACCACAATAGGCTTTCCCAAAACTTCCCAAGTTTCTTCTGTCATAATATTCACTTGTGTTTCTTCATCCAAGACTATACAATCTATGTCGAAGTCTTTTATTCTTGCACTTATGCATTGTTTTGCTTTCAGGATTTATGGTAAACTGAATTCTTTATGAACATCCACCGTTTCTTCTAACTGTAATAACATATTCTAAACTTCCTTTGACCTTTTCTCTTTATGACTTTCTAACATACCCTTAGTCTCTTGACTCTTTTCATAATTGTCTTTTCTTATGTCCCTCCCTTCAACTTTAGCAATCATCCTTGGACAATCCTCAACCTGATGACCAACAACCTTACAACAAAGACAAATAGGGCCTACCTCAAGGCGTTCCTTAGCAATATGTCCCAGCCTTCTGCAATTATAACACAAATTCAATCCTCTTTTTCTCTTAAATGTTCCCCAATCTTTTATGTACTTAGCACTTCCCCTAGGATCATAGTGTTGGACCTGCAATCTACAAAAATTCTTTCTAGGTTCCTGCATCCACTTATTAGTCCAAAAACTCTTTCTATGCATAGGAATAACAAATCTTTCCTCATTTCCATTAAATTTCCTCAAATAAACTCTTTCTTTCAGTTGCGCCCTAGCCTTCAGACTATGACAGAATCTATTAAACATGGTTAAATTCAGACTTTCAGAACAAAAAAAATCCACTTATCTTTCTCTTACCAAAGCAAAAAGCTTGCCTCTTTTAGAATATTACCTATTTTCTTCAGAACAACTTACTTTCTTGGCACAAAGCTTTGCAAGTCAAGTAGAGTATTGGCACTTCAGCTGCATACCTATGCACAAAGATTTTCTTCTTCAGTTACCAGCAATCACAGTTTCAGGTCCCAGCAACGGAACCATTTGTTGGCACAGGGCAGACCTAGGGTTCAACGCTTAACAATGCACCAACAAAACCCTGACTACCTACCGTTTCGGCAACACCTGCAAAGCAGATGAAGTCTCACCCGAGGTAGAAACAGGGGAGGTTATAGGACGCAGGTGTCTGTAACCAGGTTGGGACACGAATCTGTGATAAGAGCACTTCGCAGAATATTTTGTTAACGCTTAAGAAGTGAACATGCATTAGCTTATTAACCTCATTAACACCGCAGAGCATAATCAAAGACAGATAAGTGCAGTAACAACAAGTGATTATGCACCCTAAGAACTTATCACTTAGCACTGTGAGTTAAGTCTAACATTCATTTACCCTTTAACCTAAGTAAAGTACTTAAGAAACAAAATATATATTCATTACACATCATAATCAAAGCACTAAGCAAATGCATAACAAAAATGACACTACACAAAGCAAACCATGAGACACTAGATATGTGTGGTTCACCCCAGGGTGGGGCTACGTCCACAAACCACTTTGCCTCTTTATTATTTTCCAAAATCTTACATCCAGTCACTCCTGTGCACTAAGACACGGAGTCGAACTTCGCACAAGATAGGAGATATACGCACTAAGCACTAGATCCTCCTTCTTTACCTTCCAAAAATAGGTCAAATGCACAGAGCCAAAATATCTTATCACAACACTGAGCACCTGATCCACACTGAGAACCACAAGCACAAAGCACAAAGCCTCGACCACACACATCCCTTCTCACACAGAACTACTTACTTCTACAATACATTCCCCTTTATTTATACTTTACAAAATCTTACAATAAGGCTTAAACATGGGGAAAACCCATGGGTTGACATTCCCAAATCTCATTACAAAACCCTATAGGACCCCTTACTAGGTCCACAAAACCCTCAAAATAGGTGAGATCAACGATCTTATCTCCTCTTGGGTGCTCCTACTTCGACCAATGTGTCGAAGTCCAAAAGTGGGTCAAAACTGACTAAAGTTTCCCCAAAACTTGGTTGAGGGCCAACAACTCATATACAACATTTTGTTTCCACAAATATGGTTGGCCTAAAATAACATCACAAACTTCAAGGGGGGCAATATCACACAATAACTCATCCTTGAAGGGCTTGATGTCGTAGGGAAAATGATACTGTTGGTTGACGTAGATGTCTCTTCCTTAACAGAGCCACCCGATGGTGTAGGGTTGTGGGTGTGGTGTCGTCGGTAGGTTCAACCGCTTGACGACCTCTGTTGAGATCAGGTTCTTTTGCCTTTCACTATCAACACTGAAATGGAGTGGAGCACCCTTCACCCACATCTGCGAGTGAAAAATTCATTCACCTTCCTCTAGTTCCTCTAGTTCACTTGGTTGAACCTTGGTGGTAGCGATAATGGGACTAGGTTCTGCATCAATGATCTGTTTCCCTTTGTCTGGATCTAATTCAGAGTTAGAACCTGTCTCTAACATTGAGACTTTCAACTCGGCCACCAACGACTGCTTTGAGCGACATTCATCGGTGTTACGCTACGGGATTTTATGGAATTCACATGACTTCCCACTATCTTTCTTCATCTTCTCATTACCCTTATTTTTTTGTGGCTTGGAATGGTTTTCCTAAGGGGGTTCATCCTTGCTTTGTACTTTGTTTTATGGGTTGGGGTCGCCTTCGCCCCATTTCTGATGTGAGGAATTTGCGCATCCAAACTCCCACTTCTTTTGTTTAAATTTTTTCTCGATTTTGATAGCATATCCCAGTGATGAGATGCCCAGAAACTCCATTTTTGTTTGGATGTATCTATGTAGACGGTCGCGATACTTGAGCACCAAATGTCGTTCGGAGTCCTTGATACCCATGTTGGTGCGCAAGGTATGGAAGATATTTGTGCAATCTTGTATTATCTAGTCCCTTTCCTATCACAGTGTGGTCCATCTTGTATACTGGTAATCATAGCTTCCAACATGGTAGTATTGTTCCTTAATAGCATCCTTGAAAGAATCCCAAGTGGGGCAAACCTCAAATTTTGTAGATTCCTCAATGGCCCTTTCCTCTCAGTAAGTTTCCCACCAATCCTTGACATGGGGGACATCCTTAAAAAGTGCAAAGGTAATCTTTTCTCTATTGAAAAAATTATGGATCGAAAATACCCTTCTAAGCATAGAGGGGCTTTCGCAGTGCATCATATTAGATATAATTTTCGAGATTAACTATGTAGAGTAAGTCATTANAGATATTTGTGCAATCTTGTATTATCTAGTCCCTTTCCTATCACAGTGTGGTCCATCTTGTATACTGGTAATCATAGCTTCCAACATGGTAGTATTGTTCCTTAATAGCATCCTTGAAAGAATCCCAAGTGGGGCAAACCTCAAATTTTGTAGATTCCTCAATGGCCCTTTCCTCACAGTAAGTTTCCCACCAATCCTTGACATGGGGGACATCCTTAAAAAGTGCAAAGGTAATCTTTTCTCTATTGAAAAAATTATGGATCGAAAATACCCTTCTAAGCATAGAGGGGCTTTCGCAGTGCAACATATTAGATATAATTTTCGAGATTAACTATGTAGAGTAAGTCATTAATCTATGACCCATATCCATGAATATTAGTCGCAACTTGTTAGCGATAATTCTTGTCTTGGGCTCGAGAGCATTCGGGTCTGCGAGTTACACGAGAAGCACCCAAGCGCAGCATGGAGAAATCTCGTTTTACGGCTTCCAATCAAGCGAGCGGGCGAAGTTATGTTGTCAACGGCCAGGATCCATGCATAGAGCATATCAACGATCGGTGGGTAATCGTGGGTAGCAGAGTCGCACCAGGATTAGCGCAATGGATAATGCTTATATATCACCAAAAAGATCTCAGTCATCCATCCCGGAGGAGTGTGTGGCGCACGATCAGGCTCCATTGCCTCCTCGCCCTTCGTGGATTTCAAGAATGAGGACCAGCCTCCTCCCAGCCGTGAGACGCGAAGCGCCAAAAGCATTCAGGACTCGGGCCCACAGTATCACCGAAGTGTTTTCAACCGTCCATCTAGAGGGAACATGTGGCACCAGACTGAGCCATCTCGGTGTTTCGCCTCTTGCAACTCTAAGGCACAAAAGGAAGCTCCGTTATGTTACGATGTATGAGATGTCGGGAAAGTCCCGAACCCAGGCCTACGGTAGCGTCAGGTGAATTCAAGACCGTTTTATCTCAAAGAGACGTGTGGCAACAGATTGAGCCATCTCGGCATATCGCGCATCGCGATTCTGATCAACAAAGATCAGCCCCTTCATATTCGCGAACGTCAAAAAGCACCATGGGAATAGGCTTGTGGTCACAGTCTGTGGTCACTTGGAAAAGGAGAGAAGCTGCGTAAAGAAGGCCGAAGCGTCGAGTTTAGTTACAGAGAGGATCGTCGCGGTCTCTGAGCGCAATCGGATCCGATCTCCATACTGTTTCTCGTCTGAAGTAAATGACAACAAGAGAGGGTGGTTGAAGCCTCATTTCATTCATTAAGTGAGGGGATGGAGGGTCTGGCAAACCATCTGCCCGAGGAAGTCCTGTGTATCGATTTTCTCAAAAACGCCATGCCGAAGTCCTCAACTCGACAGAGAATTCTACGCACGCTAGCCCAGCACTTAATGGTTCAGCTTCCCTCCTTACAGGAGCCATGCGTAGTTAAGATGGCACTTAAATAAAGATATCAGTACGAGTTTGACTGAAGAGACACCAAGCCTTGGGCGACTGGGCACGCCTCTGTTAGGCGATTTTCTCTGAGTATATAAACTCAGTCTTTGTATTTTGTAAGGTATCGATGGTAGAGTAGAGCTCCCGATTGTAAAGTTTTAATGAAGCACTTTTATTCTGGTTATGCATGAACTTTTGAGACTTCTTGCCTTATGAATGCCAGTTTCTTTCATGTCTTTGTTTACACTGTGTTAGAGCGGCTCGGAATTGGAGGATCCAGTCGAGCTGTAGATATTATAGGATGATGTTGTAATGGATCACTGTAATAGTTGCGCTGTCTCTAATCAGTTCTTGTGATTTTCCCAGCGCCGAGTGACTTGGAATTGGAGGATCTAGTCAAGTCCCCTTTCAGTTTCTTGAGACCCTGAACCAAGCGGATCTTGCATTGAGAGTCTTTCTTCTGCAAACTGCCAAAATCCTGTTGCCCAAAGTTGTTTGTTCACCTTTCTTACTAAGTCTTCCACCTGTTCATCTTTTAATCAACCCACTGGCTGAAGTTAGGTCAAGACCTCCTTTGTTACTTACATACCAGACCCAGTCCCTGAGTTAGAGTAATATCTCCTCGAGTCTTTATCTCCATTTGATCACCCCTTTATAAACAAATCGTGACATTAAATTGATGGGTGTCGGGCTCTGCTCCTGCAAGCAATCCAGGAGTGACTTCCGACGCTAACACAACTGACCAATAATTCTCTTTATTTGAATAGCCCACTTAGCACTCATTGCATCGAGTGATGCTCACAAGGGTGAAGAAGTGGAATTGAAACCAATGAAATGAATCGCATAGCATCAATCATCACTTTCGGGGCTTGCACCCGGTAACCAAGACTTCCCAGGTGGTCACCCATCCCAAGATGCCTCTGGCTCAAGTGCGCTTAACTATGGAGTTTTCCCCATAATCAAGCCCACTTAGCTTGCTACCCCATTTGCAAAACCTTAGCAAGTATTGTGCCTTATGAACTATATAGTTAGAGCACCCTTTACTCTTATTATTTAAGCATAGAGGGGCTTCCGCAGTGCAACATATTAGATATAATTTTTGGGATTAACTGCGTAGCGTAAGTCATTAATCTATGACCCATATCCATGAGTATTAGTCGCAACTGACCAATAATTCTCATGATTTGAATAGCCCACTTAGCACTCATTGCATCGAGTGATGCTCACAGGGGTGAATAAGTGGAATTGAAACCAATGAAATGAATCGCATAGCATCAATCATCACTTCCGGGGCTTGCACCCGATAACCAGGACTTCCCCGGTGGTCACCCATCCCAAGACGCCTCTAGCTCAAGCGCTCTTAACTATGGATTTTTCCCCATAATCAAGCCCACTTAGCTTACTACCCCATTTGCAAAACCTTAGCAAGTATTGTGCCTTATGAACTATCCAGTTAGATCTCCCTTCACTCGTATTATTTAAGCATAGAGGGGCTTCCACAGTGCAACATATTAGATATCATTTTTTGGATTAACTGTGTAGCGTGAGTCATTAATCTATGACCCATATCCATGAGTATTAGTCACAACTAGCCAATAATTCACATGATTTGAATAGCCCACTTAGCACTCATTGCATCGGGTGATACGCACAAGGGTGAAGAAGTGGAGTTGAAACCAACGAAATGAATTGCATAGCATCAATCATCACTTTTGGGGCTTGTACTAGGTAACCAGGACTTCTCAAGTGGTCACCCATCCCAAGACACCTCTGGCTCAAGCGTGCTTAACTATGGAGATTTCCCTATAATCAAGCTCACTTAGCTTGCTACCCCATTTGCAAAACCTTAGCAAGTATTGCGCCTTATGAACTATCCAGTTAGATCTCCCTTCACTCTTACTATTTAAGCATAGAGGGGCTTCTACAGTGCAACATATTAGATATCATTTTCGGGATTAACTACGTAGAGTAAGTCATTAATCTATGACCCATATCCATGAGTATTAGTCACAACTGACCAATAATTCTAATGATTTGAATAGCCCACTTAGCACTCATTGCATTGGGTGATGCTCACAGTGTAAATGTGTTGAACCTGCACATAATAGATCTAGCTAAAAATGATACACACATTTGCAGAGAGAATAGAAGAAAGAAGAAGAAGGAGAGAAAGAATGGAAGAATTCTCATTAACCGTTGTGAATAATGAATAATTTACACATGATATACTCTGTATAACTCAATGGGTTCGACTTGAGGCGAACCAATGTGCCATAGTGGTGGTCTAGAGTGATCTGGACACACACCAATAGTTACGGGAGTGAACTGCCACCTATTTTAGTCTCTTAGGCAGTTACGGGAGTGAACTGCCACCTAGTTGAGTTAACTAGTCAACTAGTCTTCAGTTAACTGACTGAACAGAGAGTAGTAAGGAGTTAACTCAAGAAATCAACGCTAATGCACCACTCTAGTAATGATACCAAGGCAAGGTCAAATTAGCATGGTGATGATCCCAATGCAACATCTAAACTCAACTCAACTAGTCAAACTGAAGTGTCAACTAAAAGAAAATATTCTCCAGGTGGAATATTCTCCCCTAAAATATAGGAGACTGGATAATGACTAATTATGACAAATAA
>SNQJ01S0085145.1:0-11986 GCA_010110895.2 Picea sitchensis | reverse complement strand
TTTATTTTCCACTTTAATTTTTTATAAGATTTTCTTTGATTTTGCAATTATATAAATTTGTTTTTTAATTTTTTTTCTTTCTTTTTAAATTTAAATTTTTTTATTTTTCTTAGTTTTAATTTATCAAAAAAAATTCAATTATATTCTTTTGCTAAATGTTTAAAAATAGTGTTATTTAACTATAATGATTTTTTATCTATTAAAATAGTAAAGGTAAAAAATGTGTTAAAAATGATATTTATTTTTAAAAATGTAAATGGTAAAAAATATTTTAAGATTGAAAGAACCATGGAAAAATGACTAAAAACATTGTTGATAAAAAAAATAAAAATAAAAATTGAAAATAAATGAAAAAACAAGCATTTAAAAAAAAAAAGTGGAAACATTATGTATCTGAAAATTTAAAATTTCAAAAAATCACCAAAAAATGGAAGCGGGGTGCTACGAGTAGCACCACTTTTAAAAACAGGGTAAAAAACTTGACCCCCCAAAAAACAAGAACTCGGTAGAGTTCTCGTTAAGTTGGTAACTATGTTAAAGGATCTGTACAAAGTTGTCCATCATTTCGTTCATTTTTCGCGCAAGGGCTTCCTCGAGAAACATTTTAAAAAGATCTCTTACTCCATCATCTTTCCTTTCATTCCCTATGGATTTTTTTTAGGCTCAGCGCGACTGATCTTACAGAGGCTCAATTTGTTCGAGTCCCAACTTCTTGTACCTAGATCTTGTCGGGGACATCCACGAAGAAAAATAAATGAAGAGCAGACCATTATGATACCACTGATTCAGATTTAGGAGCAGAACGAACTGATTAACAGACTGAATACAATAAACACAGATATCCAATGAACAATATCTTCTATTGAATAAATGAAATAAGTTCAAACTGTAAAACTGCAAAATTAAAACAACTTGCTCGAATGGTGGTAGCTATCTCTGAGAAGAGATGTGGCTGCTACGCACATCCGTCTGAGCAGAATTATTACGATGAGGCTCTAGAGGCCCTTTTAACATTACTCATGAATGCCAAAACCCTAGACATCCAAAAAACTAACCCTAGGAGGTGAAATGCCAAAAGTCATGTGGGCCTTGATGGGTAAGTTGGTATCTCAACTTCCCGAGGTCATAACTTTTGCATATGACCTTTATTTTAGGCGTGTGATAGCCCGTTGGAAAGGTATTTTCGAGAACTAAACATTATGCCTTCAAACTTTGACTATGTCTACAGTTTGATTGTGGCGAGCCAAAAAAAATTTGTTTAGGGCCCCAAAACGACCCTGAAAGTACAGAAAGATGTACTGACATGAAAACATCCAAAATAATCCGGTTGGATTAGGTGGGCGGCCGCCAGTCTCCACCTGGAAGATGTGTATGGATTCAAACAACCCCATAAGTGTAGAACCCACAATTACAAACAAGTACAGAAGAACGTGTTGAACTAAAAATTGTAAAAAGGAGCCAGTTGGAATAGGTGGGTGGCCACCAATATCCACCTAGATCATTGTTGCATCCTTTTTTATTTTATTTTCTTTTTTTCAATATTAATATATAGCATAGAAAAGATGTTGGTGTTTTGGTAGTTGCAGGAGGTATTAACCTCCAAGTGTAACCTTTGTACTTAGAATAGAATATTCCGGAAGTAAGAGAACCATTAAACAGATGTGTGAAAACCTTAGAAGAGAAGTCAACCCAAAGAGAATAATAATAAAGTATTAAAAGGCTCCAAAAAGTGAGGTCGACCCCACATGAAAAGACACCTTGGTAGACTAGTATAAATAGAGGTTAAGCACTCCTCATTTGGACACACTCTCACTTAGTAGAAGGAGGGCACAAGTCTCAGGAGCAGCAGTTGCAGTTGTAGTAGAAAGAGGTGAAAGTCTTCAGAGGGTGATGCAACAGTTGTCGTGGTGTAATCTC
The DNA here is from genome assembly GCA_010110895.2 of Picea sitchensis. Taxonomy (NCBI): domain Eukaryota; kingdom Viridiplantae; phylum Streptophyta; class Pinopsida; order Pinales; family Pinaceae; genus Picea; species Picea sitchensis. Next base: position 10,069 of record SNQJ01S0085145.1, on the reverse strand, counting down.
GTTCTTTCTGGTATCTCTCTTGTGTGCTTCTCTTAGTAAAGGTACGCTTCTATTAGTAGAGGTGTGTTCTCTTGGTATTGTGTTGCTACTGCAGCAGTGGTGTTTCTGGTTAGGGTTTAGCTCTTGGTTCTAGTGTGGAATTGTCAGAATCATTCTATCTAAGAAAACGTTAGTGTGCTCGGGGGTGGCATAGTGAATGCCTATGATTGGGTGACAATGATTTGACATTGTCTATGGTTAAACCATCATACCAAAATTTTAACATGGAATCAAAGTTGGTTTACTTCGTAACAGTCTAATTGTTGGAAGGAAGATCCTTAGTTTCCCCCATTGTCAAGCTCGTTGAGCACTTACTAAACCCATCAAGAAGGTTGCCTAAGTAGGACGCATCTTTTCCCCGAATCAGATCTCCAAAATTCTGAAATTAAAAAAATTAGGGTTTCCTCATAAAACCCTAGGTCTGTAGTACTAGTTGCAATTGCAGTGTCGGTTACTTCGTCCCAGTTGCAGTTACTCTGGTCTAGTAAATTTTATGATAACTCGTTGCGCAACACATCGAAAGAATGTTAAAATTATTCTTACCCTAGCACATCTCCAGTTATCTTCAGATTGCAAGTTGGAGGAATTTGAAATTGTTGGGTTTGTCATTACATACCACTGCAGCCAAATAGTGTCGTTTCCTGCCACTATTTGTCATTGTTGTTGGAAGTATGTACTTGTATATGTTTGAACTATATCACTAACTTGAGGGTGTTTGCGGGAGAAGGGATCTTTTGTCCAAGAAAAAATTGTAGATCTAGAGGGATCTCATATCTAGCACATCTAGAGGAACAACACACTCGAGGTTTGATTGTTTTGATATGCCTCTAGTTGTTATGGCATTATTGTGATCTTATGAAAATGTAGTTATATTTTGATCTATTGAAGTTATGATTATCATACTAACCTCTGGTCAAAGTTAAAGTTATAAGTTGACTTTAGTCAAAGTATTAGATTAATTAAGGTTGAGATTTTAGACTTTATTTGCATTATATTCTCTAACTCAGATTTCTATCAAGAAATCATTTTGTCTTAGTACATGGGATAGGTTGAATAGAATACTTGTCATCTTGAGTGAAGGAGACTCAGAAGAAAAGCAACAACACTCGTTTTTGAAGATAAGACTCATGGTTCCAAGTTTGATTGATTAAATTGATAAGTTTCCAATTTTCACATATCAAGTTTGATTATTGCTACATTACAAGTAAACACTATAGTTGTGACAACAATCCTTGGAAGGTTCTATTACTACTAGATACAATAAATACTTGGTAGCATGTGAGTATTATTGATATAAATGCTTATTATACTTGTTTGCAAGATGAACTAACATCTCCTCTAAAAGATATTTCTTGCTTCTAGGCAGGTCACCTGGTAATGTTATACCATGAAATTGTCTTTTATTATTGTTAAGATATATATGTTCTTATGAAAATGTTATTATACTTTTTTTTCTCTTGTTGTTCTTGTCTTGAGCAGGTTATCTTGTTAATTTCATGGAGGTTACCATGGAGATATTGTTGTTCTTGTTTCTTGTTTTGGGCAGGTCACAGGTGATAACTCTGAGGGGATCCATAGTGAAGGTTGCAGGAGGCAACATATTATATGGTCTCTAGTTTGAGACATGGAGTAGACTATCCAGATAAGAAGTTGTATACATGACTGTATACATCCATGTACCAAAGAAAAAGAGGAAGAAGTTAAAACCTTCTAGCAATAAGGGTACTTTTACGAGATACATAGTATCTTATATGGAGATTGATTGTAAGGAAAGGCTTCAAAGATGACCGAACATATCCCTCTAGTTCAGTTGATCACTCTTTAGATCATCAGGAAGAGTTAGTAGAGCCAGAAGGGCCTACCTAAAATCGTGCAACAACCAGGAAAAGACCAACATGGTCCTGTGACACTTTGCAGGATGCAAAGATATATAACATCAATGAGCCATGTCACAAGGAGCAGATGGCTCTACCAGTGGTGAGGCAAGAGGCCCCACCAAGTACCAGCTCATAAGGAGATAGAGTTCAGAGGGAGTCAACCCTCACTATCTAGTAGGGAGGAGCAGCCTCCCCAAGACCATTCATAGAAGACTTCAAAGGAAATCATCACACACAAAGGGAGCATATGGATCCAAAGATTATATAGACTTAGAGGGAGTCAAGCTTCAGAGGGACCATGGAGACTTAGAGTGAGCTTGATCTCAGAGAGAGTCAATGTCTTAGAGACTTTCATTCAGAAAGTATTCCTCCACAAATTCATATGGGAGAGAGAGACGTCTTCTAGGACTGACACACATGAACCATGAGTTGAGGAGACTAGATCGAAGCTTCAAAGGTTTTGAGGAGATATGAGACCTCCTGGAAGATTCCCTTGTTTCAATGACAAAGAAGGAAGCGAATCAGAAGGACCAGGATATGTATTTTTTCCTTGAGACCAGAAGAGAAGTCAGTTGTGACTTCCAAATTGATATTCAAGATCAAACATGTTGTCGATGGCAACATAGAGATGTACAAAGCCTGATTTGTGGCCAAAAGATTCTCCCAGAAAGAGGGAGAATATTATGACGAGATACCTTCTCCAGTAGTCAAAAGAAGTGCATATAGAGCATCCACAAGATGCATGAGAAGGAGTCTCATGTCTGTAGATTGAAGAAAGCTCTGTACAGGCTTAAGAATGCACCCAGGGTAGGATATGCCAGACAATTATTTTGATGATTTTGGGATTAGTTTCCCTTTGATATTGGATTAATTGTTTCTAATAGGGAACGAGAAACTCATTGTTGAGTGCAAGAGAAAGCTTGCATCAAAGTTCGAGATGAAAGACCTAAGTATGATGCATTATTTCTTGGGTCTAGGGGTGTGGCAAAAACCGGATGAGATTTTCAAAATGATGGATTCTAAATCCACACCTACACCAATGGTGACGAATCTGAAGTTCTTGAGTGATACATATTTAGATACAATGGGTGCCACCATGTATAGAGAGTTGATTGGTTCGTTGATGTACTTAACGAACACAAGGCCGAATATATGTTTTGCGAGGAACACATTGAGTCAGTATATGGTTGAGTCGAGATGTGTTCACTTGGTTGTTGCAAAACATGTGTTGAGGTACCTGAAGGGTACATTGGATTATGCACTCAGGTATGATGTGGATTGTGAGATTAGACTGCATGGGTACACAGATTCATATTGGACCGGTAGTGCTACAAACTAGAAAAGTACATCTGGATGTTGTTTCAGTTTGGGATCGGGTATGATCTCATGGTTCAGAAGAAAGCAGTTCAGTGTAGCACTCAGTACGACCGAGGTAGAGTACATATCAGTGTGTTCAACTAGTAGTGAAGTAGTGTGGCTTCAAAAGTTATTAGCCATTGTGTTTGATCTCAAGTTAGAGGTGAATTGCATCTGGTGCGACAATTAGAGTTGTGTGAAGTTGTCAGAGAACCCAATGTTTCATGACAAGTCAAAGCATATTGAGATCAGGTATCACTACATCAAGGATATGGTGTATAGAGGAGCAGTGAAGCTCTGGTATAGAGGAGCGATGAAGCTCTGGTATATAGGAGCGGTGAAGCTCTGGTATATAGGAGCGGTGAAGCTCTGGTATGTGGCTATGGATGATTAGGTAGTTAATGTGTTGACTAAGCCTCTGTCAAGGGTGAAGTTTGAGTACTTTAGGGACAAGCTTAGTGTGGTCCAGAAGGACGTACCCTTGTGATAAGGTATTATGTATTACATATGCGACTCCAGATAACAATATGGTATAGTGTGGACAACAGGTTGTCATCCCTGGGCACTGACTGTGGCACCAGTCAAGATGATGTGTACGTAGATCCTTCGGGGAGAGCGTGTTTTCATAGTTGTGGACACCCAACCAATTTGTGTGGTTGGAGGCTTCACACAAATCCTTCAAGGAGGGCATGCCTCTGGGACAGTTAGAGGGCCAACCGAGTGTGTTGGATGTCTTCTACTCTAGTGAAACAGTCTGGTACACAGGTCTGCTACTCCAGTTAAATAGTCTGGTACGCATGTACTCCAATGAAATAGTCTGTACACAAGTACTCCAATGAAATAGTTTGGTACGCATAGTTACTCCAGTGAAATAGTCTGGTACGCTGAGATACTGCTACTCTAGTGAAATAGTCTGGTACGTAGGTACTCCAGTGAAATAGTCTGGTATATTGCTACTCCAGTGAAATAGTTTGGTATGCATAGCTACTTCAGTGAAATAGTCTGGTACATTGAGATATTGCTACTCTATTGAAATAGTTTGGTACGCATAGCTACTCCAGTGAAATAGTCTTGTACGTTGAGATACTGCTAGTCCAGTGAAATAGTATGATATATTGCTACTCCAGTGAAATAGTCCGGTACGTTGATACACAACTATTCCAATGAAATAGTCTGGTACGTTGATACACAACTATTCCAATGAAATAGTCTGGTACATTGTTATATTGCTACTCCAGTGAAATAGTCTGGTACACATCGCTACTCTAGTGAAATAGTTTGGTAAGTTGAGATATTGTTACTCTAGTGAAATAGTCTAGTACACAGGTACTCCAGTGAAATAGTCGAGTATATTGCTACTCCAGTGAAATAGTCTCATACGCATAACTACTCCAGTGAAATAGTTTGGTACACATAAATACTCCAGTGAAATAGTCTGGTACATTGAGACATAGCTACTCCAATGAAATAGTTTGGTGTGTTGTTATATTGCTACTCCAGTGAAATAGTTTGGTATGCATAGCCACTCTAGTGAAATAGTCTGGTATGTTGAGTTACTGCTACTCCAGTGAAATAGTCTGGTATGTTGAGATACTGCTACTCGAGTGAAATAGTCTGGTACATAGGTACTCAAGTGAAATAGTCTAATATATTGCTACTCTAGTGAAATAGTCTGGTACACATAGCTACTCTAGTGAAATAGTATGGTACGTTGAGACATGGATACTATAGTGAAATAGTCTGGTACGTTGTTATATTGCTACTCTAGTGAAATAGTCTGGTACACATGTTACAATGGTGTGTCAACCAGTGGGACTTATTCATATGAAAGTGCAACTTGTGAGATCCCACATGAGATTTATCCCCTTGAGGACGTATTCATGTGAGAACTTTGTTTGTGTGATATGGTAAGACTCCATATGAGACTTAGTCACCTCATTACCTAGTTCTACGTGCGATGGTTGTTTCTATGAATGTAGATCTAGTTCCTGGTTATTGTGGACCATAAGAAAGTCCCATCATGACTATTGTGCCAACTAGTGGGATTCGATTTATGTTGGATGCATGATTGTGACATGACCATCAGATAGTCTATGTTGTGACTATGACAGAGTCTGTGTGGCTATGATGGTGATACTTGTGACATGATCTGTTTGATCATGACATGGAATGTGTGGCCATGATACTTGAGACATGATTTGTTTGATCATGAGATAGCCTATGTGGCTATGGTGATGCTACCTATAGACTGGTCTACAAGGCCATGTGAGTCTTTCCCATGCCATGTGAAATTGATGGATGTGATTGAGACCATTACATTAAGAACATCTCAGTCAATACCTCCCTAGCTAAGAGGGAGTGTTGATGTTTTGGTAGTTGCGGGAGGTATTAACTTCCAAGTGTAACCTTTGTACTTAGAATAGAATATTTTGGAAGTAAGAGAGCCATGAAACATATTTGTGAAAACCCTAAAAGAGAATTTGACCCAAAAAGAATAATAATAAAGTATTAAAAGGCTCCAAAAAGTGAGGTCGACCCCACATGAAAAGACACCTTGGTAGAGTAGTATAAATAGAGGCTAGGTGCTCCTCATTTGGACACACTCTCTCTCAGTAGAAGGAAGGTGAAAGTCTAAGGAGTAGCAACTGGACTTGCAGCAAAAGGAGGCACAAGTCTGGAGAGGGTGGTGCAACAGTTGTCGTGGTGTAATCTCAGTGTTTATGGTATCTCTCTTGTGTGCTTCTCTTGGTAAAGGTACACTTCTATTAATAGAGGTATGTTCTCTTGGTATTGTTCTACTGCTGAAACAGTGTTGTTTCTGGTTAGGGTTTAACTGTTGGTTCTAGTGTGGATTTTCCATAATCATTCTATGTAACACACCCACTACGGCATAATAAATTTTCCGCCTTTTTCTCAAGGACAGAATCCTCGAAGTCCTACAAGGCTTAGCATAGGCTAGCTCTTCCCTTTTTCCACCTCCATCTGATCATTGATCATGATCACATGCCAAACAACTAAGCGCCTTTTCGCACTTCGTGACTCAGTGATATAAGCGAGTCGAGTCTTTTGACTCTACAAACCACGAAATGTCGAATTGTCGAAGAGGCTTCGATCAACAATTAGCCCCCTGGGCTATGCCTTGGCCTGTATGACCACTTCTCATAAGACCGTAGTCTTATTTCCCTTCAGGACTTATCAATATGGGAGCCCGACCTCTTGTCAACGGGACTCCCAAATTCCCGATTTTTGATTTCCCAAAATGACCTTTGTCACATTAGCCCTCCTGGCTATGCCCTAATCCAGGTGACCACTCCTCATAAAACCTCCATCCTATTTCTTTCAGGATTTATCAATACGAGAGCCCGACCTCTTGTCAATGGGACTCCCGAATTCCTAATTTCCAAAATCCCGACGGACTCTTTCTTTCGGGATTTTCCTCGAAATCCTGGATTGCTACCACGGGTCCTCCCTCAGATGGATGGTCCTCATCGTTTCACGATTTTGCGACTTGCGACCCCCAGTGACACAAATCCTCTGTCAATTCAAATCCCCAGTATCTGAAATACCAATGGACTCTCAATCTCCGCAAGTGTCCTCCACGGATGGACGGTCCAAATTGTTTTGGGACTTCGCCAGGTGCGAGGTCAAAATGCTCACCTTCCTCTTTTGTTTGCCAATGTCTGAATCCCCGAAATGGGTGATCTCACAACAATGGTCCTCCCTTAATCGGACGGTCCAGATCTATTTCGGGACTTCCACCATGGAGTTTCCCGATCTCTTGTCTTCGAGACCTCCGAAATCCCGAAGTCCGAATCCCTGAAATGGGCAATCTCACGACATGTATCCTCCCTAAATCAGACGGTCCAGAACTATTTCGGGACTTCCACCATAGAGTGTCCATTGTCTTCGAGACCTCCGAAATCCCAAAGTCCAAATCCCTGAAATGGGCAATCTCGCGACACGTATCCTCCCTAAATCGGACGGTCCAGAACTATTTCGGGACTTCCACCATGGAGTGTCCCGATCTCTTGTTTTTAAGACCTCCGAAATCCCAAAGTCCGAATCCCCGAAATGGGAAATCTCACGACACGTATCCTCCCTAAATCGAACGGTCCAGAACTATTTCAAGACTTCCACCATGGAGTGTCCTGATCTCTTGTCTTCGAGACCTCTGAAATCCTGAAGTCTGAAAGCCGGATACCAACTCTTCTTTCGGGACTTTTGCCTATGTTCACGAAGGCTTAACCCTCATGCATCTCCTGACAGATCCAACGGCTGTCGGGTTTTCTGACTAAGATCTGACAGTTCAAATCTGTCTCGCGCTGTGCACTCTCCTGTTGTTCCCTCGACGTGGAAAAACCAACGGTCCAGATCTCTTCCTTTCTGCCACAGAGCGCATCGGGGTTTCGGTTACCGGGATTTTGTGAGTTGCAAAGACAAGGGTTCTTGCCCTTTGATTTCCCCGAATGCCAAAACGCTTACCGACCGCCGCATGCCCTTATAAAAGGATGGTCTAGACACTCCCACGGACCTTGGGGATCTACGGTCCCAATTTCTTCGCTACTTACGAAGATAAAATAAAAGGGTTGAGGCATTTAATGCCCTCGTTTCTTCCTCCAATCTAACGGTCGTGACTGACCGCGGATCTTTCGACAAGATCTCGTCCTCCAATCAATACTTATCCCTACGCTACTATTTCGGGATTTCATGGATCGGGGTTTCAGGAATTGCGAGTGTGAGAGGACTCGTTTTTAGATACCCCAGGTGCCGAAATGCTGAAATATAGGGATTTTGAGAGGCCCATTTTTCCTCGTACAGGATTACTAAGAATTGCGCCTTCAAATCCCTTTTTCAAGTTCTTGGTAATATTTCCAAGAAGGGTATCTCTGTGGAGAGATCTATTACGGGCATTCCTGGGGACGAATAAGAGCATAGATTTCTCGAAAGCAAACTTGAAGACCAAATTAATTCAATATGCGTATATATATATATATATAAACATAATCCATACGTGGTCCTTCCAATAAAAGCATGCAACCACCATTTCTGATCAAAACACCACACAAACAATCTTATATTCAAACCATTCATAAATTGCACAGACTATGAGCATACATGTCAGCATATAAATTTCAAGATGCAAGATGATCATAAATTCCAGAATATACATTTCAAGATGCAAGATGTAAAACACTTATCAGAAATAACACAAGATGTGATTGCAACTGCTGAGAGGGGTGCTCGTTTCCACCCAACCGTAGGCTCAACGACTCCCAACGAATTTACCACTAGCCACCCCTGAGCTAAGACCACGATGCTGCAAGACTGAGTCTCTATTTTCCAGTGACCAAGAACGAAGGTTATTCTCCTTCTTCTCCGCTATCACTCACTCTGTATTTTTCTAGAGTTCTCCCCCTTCTTTCCCTTGTGTCTTCCCCTTGATCGCCCACTCTTCCTGCCTTTTCTCCTTTCAGCGAGGTTGAGTGTGGTACAATCTTCCTCGCAGTGGTCAGGTCTGAGGACTCTACAGATGGGAAGTTTACCCCCATCCCTCATTACTCATGACGAGCCATTTACCTACCAACCTGGCGAGTCATTAAATTCAGGGCCAGCGAGCCGCTCTTGGTTCTCCGGGCAAGTGAAGTACAAATACGGTATTGATTTCGATGAAAGTTAACACCACCTTTCCAGGTGCCTTCCACCACCTTTCTTCAGCCATCGTGGTCTCTTTTTCAGCACATCCCCTCTCAGAAGTCCTGCAATATATATATTCATAATATTATTCACATTCATTAACCTTTTTCACAAGGTCCATTCACATCACACATTCACATTTCTGTGTTTGCCACAATACTTGGCCAGTATAGTTATTTTTACAGACTGGGGGAAACAGGGTGTTACAATTCCCTCCTCCTTAAAGGAACATCATCCTCAATGTTCTATCTATCAACTTGACATGCATGTACAGATGTAAACAAAATCGGATATGCCTATTTCATGGCATCCTCCATTTCCCATGTAGCCTCATCTGGGCCAAAATGTTTCCACTGCACCTTGATCTGTGCAGTGGTTCGGTTCTGGAGCGGGGTTTCCTTTCTGTCTAGTATGAATTGAGGTTCTGGTAGGAATTCTCCCTCTGGTTCCACCTGAATCACAGACCAATCAATTATATGGTTAGCATCATGTACATATTTCTTCAATAATGAGACATGGAAAACATTATGTGCTTTGGTTGTGGGAGGAAGTGCTAGCCTATAGGCTACAGGTCCCACTCTATCTAGAACCTCAAAGGGTCCACAATACTGAGGTGCTAAATTTGCACAAGCTCCCATTTTCAGAGAACTCTTCCTGGGTCTAACTCTGAGATATACATGGTCTCCCGTTTTGAACTCTCTTGGAGTTCTCTTTTGGTCGGCATAAATTTTCTGTCGGTTCTGAGCGACCTTTAGGTTTTGTTTTATCTGAGTCACCTGTTGTTCCATTTCTTTCAACATGTCGGGTCCAAAAGAAATCCTATTTACGGGATTACTCCAGCTGACTGGAGTGTTACACGGTCTACCATAGAGGACTTCGAAGGGACTCATCTTTAAGGATGCTCGGTAGCCATTGTTGTAGGCGAATACTACCAGTGGCAGGTAGTCTTCCCACTTCTTGGGTTGATGCATTACATGCATTCTTAGCATGTCTTCAAGTATTTGGTTCACTCTTTCTGTTTGTCCGTCGGTTTGAGGGTAATAGGCGGTGCTAAACAACAATTTGGTCTCTAAGCCAGCCATCAGTGATTTCCAAAAGTTAGA
>SNQJ01S0085144.1:18629-40303 GCA_010110895.2 Picea sitchensis | reverse complement strand
AAGAGGGTCATCCACAGAGACATCAAATCGAGCAACGTGCTGCTCGATTCGGAGCTCAACGGGCGGCTGGGAGACTTCGGCCTCGCTCGGCTGTATGATCACAGCGAGAATCCTGACACGACTCATGTGGTGGGAACGCTGGGGTACATACCACCGGAGCTCATACATACGGGGAAGGCCACGCCCAGCTCGGACGTGTTCAGCTTCGGCGCTCTGCTGCTCGAGGTGGCGTGCGGGAGGAAGCCCGTAGATCCGTCCAAGGACGCGGAGGAGGTGATATTGGCGGATTCGGTGTGGGGGCTGTACACCAAGGGGAGGCTGCTGGATGCGGTGGATCGAAAGCTGGGAAATGTATATGATGTGGAGGAGATGGAGAGGGTGCTCAAATTGGGGTTGTTGTGTTCTCATCCAGAGCCCGAGAAAAGGTTGGGCATGCGCCATATTTGCCAAATACTGGAAGGCGAAGCTCCTCTTCCCGACCTGCGCACGGCTTGCATAAACGTGATCAGTATTATGGGTCGATCTCCCACAGGCCTTTTCAGGTATACAGCTGATGATGAGTTTGTGGTGGATATGTCGAGCGAAAGGAAGAGTGCTGATATCAACTCTCAAACCTCGGAGTACACTTCTTCTTTGTCCGATCAATCGGCTATACACCTTACTGATTGAAAATATGGATGTAAGTAATGTTTACTACCAACAATGTGTGTATTTGTATTTTAATTACTGAAATTGCTGCTTAGTAAAAAGGAATTTTTTTATATTTTTAGAGGACATTTATAATGTGGTCAGAAATTGTTAGTTCTGCAGATTTGAGTGATTATGTTAGTTCTGCAGAGATTTGAGTGATTATTTTTGTATAATCTGTTTTAGATGTTTTACAGTATATTTGTGGACATCTATATTAATATAATTGAACATTGTTTAGAAGAGAGCCATGTATTGGTATCGACATGGTTGTACTCAATGATATTGTTCTCCTTGCAAAATAATTAATTAATATAATTGAACATTGTATAGAAGAGGGGGATGGATTGGTATAGACATGGTTGGACTCAATGATATTGTTCTCCTTGCAAAATCATTAAATTGAAGAAAATAACTAAAATTTTGTAAGATGATAACATCCTTAAAGAGGGCGTGTCTCAAGAAGAGAATTATTAATGGTTGGGAAGCTTATTATGGTTAGGATAAGAAAAAACATAATTTTCAACATTTTAATACCATTGTGAAATTTGGGTCTATAACATCTTTGTGGTACTTGGAATAAAATTAAGTAAATAAAAAAACAATTCATAACATCATAAACTTTCATTTTAAAGTTAGGTGCAATACTCCTTACTCCATTCTCTTATTCCATTTTCTTGGTAAATTGGCCCCTCTAGCATTATGGAGTTTGGAATAAAATTAAGTAAACCAAATAACACTTTATGACCTTTCATTTTAAAATTAAATGCAACACTCCCTACTCCATTCTCTTGAGTAAAGTTGGATGTTTTTTAATTGAGTTTAAAACCATGATTAAATTATTGTATTATAAACACAAGTTGTTGAATTTAACTAAAATATAGGCTCCATGATATTGCATATAATATTAGTAATAACTACCACAAAATTAAAAGAAGTTCAACTAGAGATTTAGAAGTTAATTACTGGTGCATAAATTAAGATTCTCAAGTCATTAATATTAACAATATAAAATCTTGCATCCATATGAAGTTTAAAGAACAAACTTGGAAAATTACAAGGAAAAAACTACTTAATGGATGTTTTGTGGAGACCTAGTGTTATAAGATTGGGCAAAATTATAAAAATATATATTCATTAAAACCTTCACTATAGGTAGTGGAGGCTTTAATGGATGTTCACTATAACTAAAAGTTATGGGTGGACGAAGGTTCTAGTGGAGGTTTTTTTGTTAATGTGTTTAAATCAATAATATGCACTAGTGCATCAAAATTTGATAAGCAATGAGACTTCAAAAATAAATAATATGCACATGCACTAGTGGATATTATTTATTTTTGAAGTCTTGGTGCATATTTTATATATTGAAAGCATTGGTGTGCTTATTTCAATAATATGCACTGGTGTGCCAATATTTGATATGCACAAGGGCTTTAAAAATATATAATTCACACCAATACGTAAAAAATTTAAAACCCTAGTGCATATTTTATATGTTGAAAACATCATTGCATATTATATATGTAAAAGCATTGGTGCATTTATTATCTATGCACCATAATGTTTTGTAACGTAGTGACAACACAATAATGGTATCATTATCATTGAAGGGTATGATGTTATTATTGTTGTTAGGAGCATAGGTGCTTATATTACAATTATTTGTATTGGTGCATAATACTCATTTATATGTACATTGGTGCATAAATATGTATGAAACACATTGTTGCATTCAAATGAATACACATGAATACAATGCACCGATATGTTTTAGTGTTGAATTTTTCCAAGTTGTGGATATGCAAATGCAACTTTTTGTTTTTTTTATATACAAAATTTCAATTAATCATCAGAAAGTCAATTTTTCTTTATAATAATATTGAATTCTATATTTTAATGGTTGCATTTGGATATAATCATTACATTGATATGTTGTATAATTTAAACGAATATACCAAGTGATTATATCTCTATTCATTGGAACAATGTAAATCATCAATATATTTAATCAACACCGTAACATTTTACGACTCTAGACAATGCAATATAATAAGAAACTCATTTTATTTTATATGAATAAGAAACCCATTTGTCATACAAAATGGGACAACATAAAGATCCACAATAAATAAAATGCCAATATGTAATTGTTACAATTATTGGTAACCTATCGTCATCCAATTGGAACAATATGTTCAACAAACATGAATTCCAAAGTATACAACTTGTAGTAAAATTCAATTATATTGATCATCATTCATTGCTCAAATTGCTATCGTTGTCCAATTGGAACAATATGTCCATATCAAATAAAATGTTTGATTTTCATAGACAAACATTCCAAAATATACAAATTGCAAATTTAATTATATTGACACCCATTCATTGCTTGAATTGTTATCGTTGCTCGAGTTGCTTGCATGCATTGTAATGTCCCCAACCACCCAGGCTGGACCCCGCCACATAAAACTATCCTTATTTATTTACAGCTATGATATCACTTTGTAATGTCCCCATTACTAGAAACTCAACAAAATTTCTCTGATACTACATTATATCATTCCCAGCCACCTGTTGGGCTATGCCACTTAAAATTTTAAACTTTGGAACTAATTTAAATCATAAAAATACTCTGCAAATGCACAGATTCATACAAAATAATAATAGAAAATATGCATGTAGCATACGCAGGAAATCCCATGAAAACAAATGCATAAATATTAATGCAACACCTGAATTAACACATAATTAAATTACTGAAATGATATGCATATAAACAGAGTTGAGAAAAATAACAATAATAATTTATAAACACCACTATCACAGAGATTCCATAGCAGAATACACATCGTTATACACACAATAAATCAAATAAGCAAATGAAAGACATGTATCTTATGAAATAAACACCAACTACATGCAAACCTTTCATGTTCCTCTCAACCTTAGACCACACTGCTCATAAACTTTCAGTGGTGGGTCATCCCCGAGCTGGGGCTAAATTCCACTTGGGTAAATGATTTCTAACCAGGATAAGGTCTCTTTGATAGTATACAACTTAGACATAGGTGCCAACTCAAATGAACAACCTACAGTCCTTCATTCCCCACATGCTTGTCCCATCCTAGGAAGTTTTCCCCTTCTCTGCTCAATAGTTCTTCGGCTGCCCCAATTCCCTTCTGTGTAGAAATTTAATGACAAAATCAACATGCACTAAATCCTGTCATACACTTAGCAACCTAGAGATAACTGTCATCTATGAACTCTGAAATGTATAAACCCACATTCAGAAAATATTATGAGCTGAAATACACATTTCCAAGCACTTTTGCAGTGGAATAAACACAATGAACAACAATCACACATCCATGTAATACTAAAAAATTTAGGCAACCAACTAGGGAAAACCCCAATGTGGGGAAACCCAAAGAGAGAGAGAGAGAGATTTTATTAGCTTCAGGAAAGATATATCAGCAGCAAGATTACATTTACAGCCAAGAGAAAACCACTTACAACACCCAAACTGTCCCTCCAAATATCTACCTTGAAAAAAGTGTCAAGTCCGTACTACTGTACGACTCACCCAGAAAAACAACACCTCGAAAATCATGCCAATATGTTGATGTACGTCATGTTCTGTACAACTACCCTTCAACAACAAATATCCTCAAGTTGCCTCAATTTTCGTGTCTTCCTTGCCTCGAAAAACATGGTCACTTCTTTGTTGTACGAACTGTACGGATCTATACAGTACGACCTCCCTCACAACAATAAATTTCAACACTCACAAAACATAAATTTATCCCTTGGAAAATGCGCCCTCCTTGTTGCCCTCTTTCCTCTCTCAAGCTCTTGAAAATCTCTCAATCTCCTCTTGTCTTGTTGTGTCGTGCACACTACCCAATGCATTCTCTTATAATTCGAAAATGACCTTTCACCTTCCAAGTGTCTTTTCACCTTCCCCATCTCTAAATCCAAAGACCAAGATCTAATCTTGCCTTTACATGATCAAGGAACATGATTCATTCCCTCCAAAATAAATCACTTAAAATATTAAAGTACAATTTCACTTTATAACATAAGTACACTTTATGAAATAAAGTCACTTTAATATTAGAAGGTACACTTCATTAAAAAGTGACTTTAATAAAAGAACCACTTTATTACAAATTTATTAAAACCCACTACAAAGTCAAGTGCCTAGTAGTGTAAATATAAGGCTACTTCTACATACAAGAAAAACATGTGGAGTACGTCCCGAACTATAAAATCTAACATTTCGAGGCTTCAACAACGGGCCAGAAAAGAAGTCTCAGAGCCCTGTAGTTGTAGTTTGACACCTTGGGAAATCAATTCCCAATAGTTCTCTCGCCTGGTGAGAAGGCTCACGGGCCTGACAACCTGCTAGTTCAATGTCAAACGGGTCTGACAACCCGCTTGTTCATTGTCCTATGAGCCTAACAACCCACCTCTTTAGTCTAGATCCAGAACTAACCAAAGTCCCGATACAGATATAGATACGGGTGTTCGTATCATGAAGGTACAAATGATAGTCCCCTAGAGGTAGCGAAGTGTGAATGACAATGGAAAGATGCCCCCAAATGAACTAAATTTCCCCAATTATATTTTCATGTTCCGACTTAACACTTGTCATGTTGGGAATTAGCTTGGTTCCACATGGATTCCCTCACAAGGTGATATGTTCCTCAACATAAGGACTTAGGATATATTTAAATATCCATACTTTATACTTTATACATTTTTGGGACTATTAATAAAATATTTCTTTAGGTTTAAGCCCCCTAGCTTAGCCCCTTTTCCCCAAACTCTTAGCCCCCTTTTCTCACCCCCATACTCTTTTACATGGTTGGTCTGCAACAGTGATGCGTTTTCATTAAAACTGAGTGTGATTGCATTTTACAAAAATGGCCTTGTTGACCTTTCAACTTTTGGCTCACCAACCCAATAACCATACAGGCACTCTGGCCTCAAAATACATTCATACAAAGACTCTTTGGCCACAAAGTATCCTAGTTCATCATCCTTTATGTACAATTACATTTATATTTACAATGGGGTTCGACCTAGGGGTATTACATTCCCCTCGCCCTTATTTATGCACTGTCCTCGGTGTAGTAGATACACATATGCAATCAAAATTCAAAAGTCCTCAAACAGATGCATATACTTTGTCTGCATATTATCCTCATTATCCCAAGTCGCATCCTTAGGAACGTACAAGGTCCATTGGAACTTTAGTAGTCTTATTGCTCGATTCTGAAGCAGCTTGACTTTTCGGTCCAATATGCATGCTGACTGAACTAGGAGGTCTCCTTCTTGCTCCACCTAAATCACATTCCAATCAATGACATTATTAGCATCAGGTACATACTTTTTAAGCAATGATACATATAATACATTATAAATACACATTGATGCAGGTAAGGCAAGCATGTATGCTACAGGAACAATCCGCTCCAGGATTTCAAACGACCCACAATAATGAGTTGCCAGTTTTGAACAAATTCCCAAATTCAGGGAACTTCTCTTGGCCTTCACTTTTAAAAACACATAATCACCCACTTTGAAATCTCTATGAGTTTTTCCCTTATTAGCATATAAATTTTTCCTGTCTTAGGCATTCTTTAAATTATGTTTTATTTTCACCATTTCCCTGAGAAATTATGGTCCAACCACTGCTTTTTTTGTTGGGTTGTCCCTACTCACTAATGTGTTGCATTTTCTCCCATAAAGTGTCTCAAATGAACTCATCTTTAGAGATGATTGATACCCATTGTTATAAAAAAACTCTACTAAATGCAAATAATCCTCCCATTTGGATGGTTTATCCATCACATACATCCTCAACATATATTCAATCACTTGATTCACCCTCTCTATTTGTCCATTTGACTATGGATGATAGGTTGTGCTAAAGTTTAAATTGGTCCCAAATCCTTTGAATAATCCTTTCCAAAAATTTGATGTAAATTTTGAATCTCTATCAGACACAATTGTTTTGGGTATACCATGTAGTCGAGCAATTTCTCTCATATAAATATCAACTATGTTGGTTGCCTTGTGAGTGAGATTTACTGGAATAAAGTGGGCAACTTTAGTAAGCTTATCCACCACCACCATGATGGAATCATATTGTTTGGTTTTTTTGGGAAGCTTGGTAAGGAAATCCATTATTACAACTTCCCATTTCCACTCAGGAATGGGTAATGGTTGTAGCAGACCAGCTGGGTGTTTGTGCTCAACTTTGACTTTTTGACATTTCAAACACTTGGCAATAAAATCAACAACCTCTTTATTCATACATGGCCAATAATATTGGCTCTTGACAACTTTAATAGTCTTTTGGTAACCTGGGTGTCCAACATAAGGGACATTATGCATTTCTTTTAATATCAAAATTTTCAATTCCTGAGAATTTGACACATAAATTATGCCTTTGTACAAAATAATTTTCTCCTCTTTTAACTAAAATTCTCAATTTTCTGTTGCAAAATACCTTGTTGTAGTTTTGTCTTTATTTCCATGTACTGTAGATCTAATTTTGTAGCCTCTTAAAATTATATCTTTCAACTCTGACGTGTACATGCTAATGGTTGTAGCATAATTCTCATGTACTCTATGACTGAATGCTTCAGCCACCTTGTTCTCCTTACTCTTGATGTGCTTTATATCAAATTCATATTCATTGAGGAGTTATAACCACCTACGTTTCCTGACATTTAGAGTTAGTTTCCCAAACAAATATTTCATACCACTATGGTCTATCCTTAACTCAAATATTTTCCCATAAGGTGGTGCCTCCACATCTCCAAGGCATGCACTATGATTAACAATTCCAAATCATGAGTGGCATAGTGTCTTTCATGTTCTTTTAATTTTTTTGATTCGTAGCACACCACATGTCCATTCTGACTGAGAACTCTACCAAGTCCTTCTTTACATGCATATGTGCATACAACAAAGTCTTCATTTGGATCCACAATCCTCAATATTGAGGCACTAGTCAACAAATACTTCAAGTGTTGGAAAATTCTTTCACAATCTGATGTCCACTCAAACTTCACACCCTTCTTTTGTAAGGAAGTGATTGGGTGTGCAATCTTTGAAAATCCTTCAATAAATCTTTTGTAGTAAACTGCAAGTCCCATAAATGATCTCACCTCAGGGACATTCCTCGGCGTTGGCCACCCTTCAATGGATTGTATCTTCTCTTGGTCCACTGTTATCCCTTTCTTTGAAAAAATATGCCCCAAGTAATGTATTTGCTTCTGGTAGAATGCACACTTGCTCAACTTTACAAATAGTTGACATTCTCTCAATACTTGTAGCATCATACTCAAGTGTTTATCATGTTCTTCTTCATATTTTGAGTAAATAAGTATGTCATCTAAAAATACAATGAAAAATTTATCGAATTGTTCTCTAAAAATACCATTCATTAAACACATGAAGATATCTAGTGCATTTGATAACTCAAATGGCACTATTGTGAACTCATAATGGCCATACCTTGTTTTGAAGGTGGTCTTGTTGATGTCCTCTTCCTTAATTCTTACCTGATGATAGCTTGACCTGAGACCAATCTTCGAGAATACTTTAGCATCTTTCAGCTGAAAAAAAAGATCATCTATCATTGGCAAATGTTACTTGTTCTTTATAGTTACCTTGTTCAATTGCATGAAGCCGATGCAAAGCCTCAAGGTTCCATCCTTTTTCTTCACAAATAATACTAGGGCACCGCGACGTGACACACTTGGGCATATATACTCCTTCTTTAGAAGTTCCTCCAACTGCATCTGCAACTCCTTTAATTCAGGTGTACTCATCCTATAAGGAGTTTTGGATACTGGGGTTGCTCCAGGCATCATATTTATGAAGAATTCAATATCTCTCTTGGGTGGTAGCCCCGATATTTCTTTAAATACATTTTCAAACTCTTTTAGGATTGCATAATATTCGATACTCGGTACTTTATCCTTAGGTACATCTTCCATATGTGTTGCAAATACTTGACATCCTTTCCTGAATTTTTTCTTCAGTTGCAAGGATGAAACTTTTCTGATAGTTACTGCTCTTGGAATACCCTGAATTGTCCTCGGGTTCCCTTCTTCATCCAAGAAGGTAAAATCCTTATTATAACAGTCCAGAACAACATGATGTTGGTCCAACCAATCCATACTGATTAGGCAGTCATATGAGCCCAAATGTATGATATTCAAATCTGCCCTTGTGCTTAATCCATTCATGTCTATTGGGCATGCTTTAACCATCTCATTAATATTCCTTTTAGCTCCTACAGGTAGTTGCATCAACCAAGGTTTACCAAGATTTCTTCTTGGCAATTGAAATCTTTCCACCATCTTAGGATATAGATAACTATGACTAGCTCATGAATCAATTAAAATAGCAATGGGTTGGTTGTTGATCTTACCTTCCACTTCAATCATATGTGACTGAAACTCAACTTACTTGTTATCTAGAGTTGTGTAGATTCTAGGTACATCTATGCTTATGTCCTCCATTGTTTCATCTCGTTGTACATTGTGAAAAATCCTCACTTTTTCACCTCTGTGAGGGAAATATTTGTACATATGATCTCCCCCACAACCCCAACATTGAATAGGTGGTTGCCTTGGTATTTTCCCCATTGTCTCAACCATCTTGGGTTCCTTAGGATTTGGTTGTCCTTGAGAATTATTTCAGAAGAATGGTGAATTTGTCCCCTTCCTCCTATGTTCTATCTTACTCTTATTCTTGTCTTCCATGCCTTTTGTAAAGTTTGTATTCCTCTATGTTGATCATAAAGGCATTTAGCTCTCCTTATGGTTTCTTCTAGTGTATTAGGATCATCATACTGTATCTTGTCACTAATAAATGATGGCAGCCCACTCAGGTACCTCTAAATCTTAACTTGTTCATCTGTGATGAAAGAAACATATTTTAGCAGTTCTAAGAACCTCCTTTCATACTCATGTATGGTCATCTTCCCAAGATTGAGTTCAAATAACTCCTTCATCTTTTTATCATAGTATCGTTTGGTTAAGTACTTCTTTTGTAAATACCTTATGAATTCTCTCCAAGTAACATTTTTCTCATCAATGTGTTGCACTTGCACAAACTGATCCCACCACATTGATGCTTTTCCTTTGAGTTGATATATGGAAATTATTCCTTCTACCCGTGAAGAGTAATTATGCAATTGAAAATACTTTCTCATTCCCAAAAACCAGGTCTTAACATCTTCATCCTTCTTGTGTTCACCATCAAATATAGGTGGTTTGATTTTATTCATTTCTCCATGTAACTCATCCACTCTAGAATTCTTCTTATGCTTCCTGATAGGGTATGGACTTGAACTAATGTGTGTTCTCCTAGTTGAATGCCTTGGGGAGTGATGGTGATGCCTACCAACACTTATGGTTCTTCTCCTCTTATCATGAGACCAGAGACTACCTAGTTTGATTGAATCAATCTCCTTACCCATCTTCTTCTCTATTTTATCCAAGCTCTGCATTAACTTGATGTTAAATCCTTCTTGCTACTCCTTGGATTTCATAAGCTTCTCATTATCATCTTTATAACTTTGGACATCCTTTTGCAAACTTTTTATTGTCTCCACCAAGTTCATGCTCTCTTCCTTTCTGTCTTCTCCATGACCATTGGATTTTGTTACTGCAACATCCATGCCCATACCAAACATTCTTCCTTCATCTTCATAATTGTAAGTTCCTTGGGCATCATCCATGTCTTGGTTTACTGATCTTCTTGCTGAATTTTGCTTACGTCGAATTATGTTCTTGGTTCTGCAAAATGTGTATGTAACAGGATTTGTAAGGCTACAAGAATTTAGCAAAACCATCTTTTTATACAACATTTTGTTCTTCATAAATTTATTAGAACTAATTTATTTATGATTTCTTATGAATTCTTAATATATATTTTTTGTTTTTATAAATTTTTGAGTGAATACATGGACTTTGCTATCCACGAATCCTCATGACTAATTCTCGTGTCCCCCTTCAAAACTTTGAGCATAAATATTATTAATGGCATTTCAAGGAAGAGAATTTTGTTAGCTCAAGTATCCTAGCTTCGATGCTCAACCACTGTCTGATTATCTTCGAATTAGATCTCGACCATTAAAATTATTTCACTGCGGGTCTTAGGTCTTCATTTATTCCCTTCAGACTTTCGTGGCCTCCAAAATACACTTTCATGTGCTCCCATTCTTAGAAAATTTATTGTATTGACAGGCTCACATGTGGAAGATTCACAGACTCATAACCTATCTTCATACCTTCCATGAACCTGCCACCAAAACTTAGCTTCTTTTTCCTTCACGGACTCATAATATTGTAACCTTCCTTTCATAAGTCTGTCGGGAAGTCTAAACACTTAACCATTTTTATATCTACGCGAACTTGCAGACTCATGATATTTTAACCTTCCTTTCATAAGTCCATATGAGAAGTCTCAACACTTAATCATTTTTCCATCTACACAGACTCACAGACTCATAATATTGTAACCTTCATTTCATAAGTTTATCCGAGAAGTCTCAACACTTAACCATTTTTCCACTTCTTACCATGGTTTTGTGGGACTGGTAGTTGGCCTACCACATGGCTCCACATCACTTGCCAAATTTCATCCCATCCAATATGTACCTGTCACCGTGGAAATACATGTCTTTCTTCTACCATGTCAGTTGACATGTGGCCTCCACGTCATGCCAACATCATCGTACAAAAAAAAAATACCCTTTTTTTTTCCGATTTTGCTTATACTTAATTTTCGGGCTTGATTCTTCATATTACCCATTAAATTTCTCTCAATTTTACTATAGTAATTTAATAAAAAAAGTTGCAGACATACTCCATAAATTAATTCTCTGTGAATTTCCGCTTCAACATTCTGCTAACTCGGCCCATCCAGGCTTAGTGTTGAAAACTGGGCTCTAATACCACTTTGTAACGTCCCCAACTACCTAGGTTGGACCCTGCCACAAAAATATATCCTTATTTATTTATAACTCTGATATCACTTTGTAATGTCCCCATTACCGACAACTCAACACAATTTCTTTGATACCACATTGTAGCATTCCCAACCACCTGTTGGGCTATGCCACTTAAAATTTCAAACTCTGATACTAATTTAAATCATAAAAATACTTTGCAAATGCACAGATTCATACAAAATAATAACATAAAATATGCATGCAGCATACGTTGAAAACCCATGAAAACAAATGCATAAATATTAACGCAACACCTGAATTAACACACAATTAAATTACTGAAATTTCTTGCATATGAACAAAGTTAAGAGAAATAACAATAATAATTTATAAACACCATTATTGCAAAGATTCCATAGCAGAAGACATATCATTATACATGTAGTAAATAAAATAAGCACGCGAAAGACACTTATATCATGAAATAAACACCAATTGCATGCAGACCTTCCACATTCCTTCCAGCCTTAGACCACATTGCTCATAAACTCTCAGCAGTGGGTCACCCCTGAGTTGGGGCTTAATTCCACCTGGGCATACAACTCATACATGGGTACCAACTCAAGCTAACAACCTACAGTCCCTCATTCCCCACATGCTTGTCCCACCCCAGGAAGTGTGCCCCTCCTCTGCTCAACAATCCTTCAGTTGTCCCACTTCCCTTCTGGGGCTTCAACAACATGCAAGACAAGAAGTCTCAGAGCCATGTAGCTGCAGTTTGGCACCTTGGGAAATCAATTCCCAACAGTTCTCTCACTTGGAGAGAATGCTCACGAGCCTAGCAACCCTCTACTTCAGTGTCCTACGAGCTTGAAAACTCGCTTCTTCATTGTCCTATAGGCCCGAAAACCCTCATTTTCAGTCTATCTCCAGAGTTAACCAAAGTCCCGATACAGATGCAGATACAAATGTTCGTAGCATGAAGGTACAAATGACAGTCCCCTGGAGGTAGTGAGGTGTGAACAACCTCAGGTTTCTGGTACACCAGTTTCAGGGGTGATAGGGTCACCTTGCACAGGTTCACAGTCACAGGGGGTTCAGGCAGAGGGTTTAGAGGCTTCAAGATCTCAGAGTGTTGGTATTAGTTTTGAGGAATATACTCTTGGGCGAGGAGATGTTACTTCTCCTTTAACTACTTCAGGGAAGAGGAAACCTAGATGGTTTCAGGAGACCCTGAAGGAAGCCAAGGAGAATGTAGGAGATCCCAAGAGAAAGTTTAGAGAGAGAAAATCACTAGAGCGGCTTGGGTCTTATTTGGAAATGGTGACGAGTATCTCACATACAAATCCACAAACATTTGTGCAGGCATTTGACCAACAGGTTTGGTGAGAGGCCATGCTAGAGGATTATGACTCCATTATGTGCAATGATGTTTGGGAGGTGGTTCCGAGGCCAATGGGGAATTTAGTTGTGACTTCCAGATGGTTTTACAAGACCAAGTATGTTGTAGATGGCAGCATAGAGAAACACAAGGTCCGATTTGTGGCACAAGGATTCTCTCAAGTAGAGGGAGGTGATTATGATGATACATTCACACCACTTGCGAGATACACCTCTATTAGGAGTATTATTGCCATAGAAATGGAGATGAGTTGGAGGATACATCAGATGGATGTAAAGACTGCATTTCTCAATGGATTTATTGAGGAGGAGGTGTACATTGAGTAGCCACAGGGGTTGGAGGTGAGTGAGAGAGAGGCTCACATGTGCCTTTTGAGAAAGGGTCTGAAGCAAGATCCCAGAGCTTGGTATTCACGCATTGACAAATATTTGCTTCATATGGGATTTGAGAAGAGCGATGCTAATCCTAACCCCTATTACATCATTAGAGGTGAGGACACATTCATTCTCATTTTGTATGTGGATGACTTGTTCATCACGGGAGAAAAGCATCTCATAGCTGAGTGCAATATGGGAATTGCATCAGAGTTTGAGATGAGTGACATTGGGTTGATGCACTATTTTCTGGGCATGGAGGTATGGTAGGAGGAGGGTCACATCTTCCTGGGAAGGGGAAGTATGTTGTAGACATTTTGAGTAGGTTTCATATGGAGGACTACAGGCCCATGTCGACTCCCTTGGTCACCAACTGGAAGAAGCTTAGCGCTTCAGATTCCCAGTTGGTGGATGCTACAGTATATAAACAGTTGATCAGATCGTTGATGTATCTGGTCAACACTTGACGAGATATTTTTTTAGTCGTGAACACTCTCATCCAACACATGGTAGAGCCGAAGAGTGTTCACTGGATTGGGGAAAAACATGTTTTGAGGTACATTATAGGGTCAGTGGATTATGGCCTGGAATATATCAGAGGGGATGGAGTCAGTTTGGTTGGCTACACAGACTCATATTGGGTAGGATGTTCTACTAACAGGAATAACACCTCAGGGTGTTGTTTTGGGTTGGGGTTGGGACTTGTTTCCTAGTACAAAAAAAAAAAAAGTCAGTTACTTTGAGTTCAGCTGAGGTAGAGTATATGGCGGCCAGTCAGACCAGTTGTGAGGGCATTTGGATTTGTAATATGTTGGTAGGATTGTTTGGTCAGGAGTTTCCTCCGACTGTCATTCACTGCGATAATCAGAGTTGTATCAAACTCTCTGAGAATCCAGTTTTCCATGACAGGTCGAAGCATATAGAGATCAGATACCACTTCATCAGAGATTGGGTTCAGCGAGGGGCAGTATAGTTGCAGTATATTTCGATTAATGAGCAAGTTGCAGATATTCTCACCAAGGCCCTGCCAAGGGGAAAACATGTCTACTTCAGAGACAAAATGGGCTTGGTGAGAAACACTTTCCTCAATAAGAGGTAATGTTGAGGTTTGGATACCTTGGGAAGTGGTCCCCTTGTGGTTTTGAGTCTCTAACCACAAGTGGGAAATAATTTGGTACTATGTACCTTGTACTTTATGTCTAAATCAACTTTGAGTTAACTTAAGTAAAAAAAAGTTTATTTTTTTTCACTTAGGAAAAAGTGACTAATTATTCACTTTGTGGGTGAATGACGGGACATAAAGTGAACTTAGGGAAGTTAACCCAAAGTGGGTTTGTGAGTGATATTATTGTGGGATGATCTCAACCTTTGATTAGAGAATGGATGGAGAGATCTTAGCCATTCATCTCTTAGGTTTCCTTATGGAGGTTCAAGAGGGGCGCATAAGGCCTAAGGAGGATTATTCTATCCTTTTTTCACTTGGAGAGGAAGAGGAGAGAAATGAAGATGGGAATGGAAGCATTTTATGAGGGTTTCAAGGGAAGCTACTTCCATGGAGGGCTCTAGGAGGCTTTGGCTTCCATTGTTTTGTGGTGTTCATACTTGCTTGGAAAAGGGCGCACACCTAATAGGGAGGCCTTACACTTGTCAGATTCCTGGTTGGAGAGTCTTATTGGAGAGGTAACACACAAGGTCAGATTTTTGTGCAAGGGTTTCTTCTACAAGGCAACAAGGAGCAAGGGTGCAAGGTCTTAGTGAGATTGAGCAACAAAGGAGAAGGGCACACCATGCTTGGGTGCATTCACCTTCTTGGACTTGTATAGTAGCTTGAGAGGGGCTTCCATTGTATCAAGTTCAGTTGTTTCATGTACTTGTTGTATATCACATTCTTTACATCACATATATTTTCCCTAGAGGGGTTTTATCTAGGGTTGTGTTGACCAAAAACTATTGTGTCATATTTTCATGTATGCTAGAGTTTAAAACAACATTATTTTAGTTGTAAAGATATATAGGTGTTTTATATATTTGAGGTATGCATGTGCTAGCCTATGGGATACTAAAAATACATGCTAGAACACCTTAAAAGATTATGTAACCATAACAAAACAACATAAAAGTTCCTGAACAGTTTGTTGTTATAAAACAACAACAAAGACTTGTTTGAAAATTGAAACTTAGAACCAAACACAGGTCAAAGATAGACCTAGCTGGCAGCCTATTAGGACCTCATATTTCTTCATTTTTCACTCCTCGTAAAATCAACATGACTAATAGGAGAAAGACTACCCCTGGGCCATTCACCACTAGCCAAATCAACATGGCCCCGTGAGTGAATGTATCATTCTCCCTTGGTCAAATCAACATGACCAATCTGGGAGAATGTATTCTTGATGTTGCTAACTGGAGAAACATCAACAAGACAAAACCCGATGTTAATCATATAACCCCTTATTAAGCCCTAGATATTGAGTTATTACATTTCTATTGTTATATTAGTAGGTTGGCTAGAACATTTCATTGTACCATTTCATTATAATTGTACCTTTGTCTCTTATATATATATATATATATATATATCAAGGAGACCTAGTCTTAGGATCATATTATCTTGTCTTGTTCATTGAATGTATTGTAAAACAAGGTTTCCCCCTCAAAATGGACTATTATTCGTAGACTTTTTATCATTATCAAGTTGTTGGTTCATAACATGTCTCATTGATCAATGCTCCAAAAATGTTTGTTGTAGTTTATATATAACATGATTCCTAGAGTCATTGGATTGATTTTTGTATTGTAGATGAAAAGAACGTTTATATGTTCTTTCCATTATATCCCTCATAGTTTTATATAAGTTTTTCCTACTCATTAACTTTCAGTACCACTCCAAATGAATTGAGGACCAATTCATCATCACTTACAACCTTCATAATTTTTTCCTTCTTAGGATGACCTTATGTTCCCTTGTTGTTGGTTCCTACACAATATTCAACAAATGTGAAATCGAATGTTTGAAACATGTTAACAATTATTATTAAAAAGTACATTATTAGTAAACAGTCAAATAAAAACTTCATGTTTATCACCTTTTGATTCACCTAATTCCTCCACTTACAACATTTCCATAACACCTTTATGCTCTTTTACACTTAGATTGCAAACAATCTTATCTAATTTTTTCAAGTTTTTTCTATGCATGCCATGCATTAATTGATACACATAATTTAAACCTACAGATAATTCAAATATATTACTTTTATATTAAAATTTTGAAGCACTTGCCATTGTTTTTTTCTTGGGATGTGTTTCTCTCATGCTCGTTGCTACAAGTTTTTATCCTTGATATTTTATTAACCATCTTATATTAATAAAAGCCTTACATAATGAGATACAAAAATTATGAAATATGTTTTGCAAACTAAGTAAAGAACTTTAAGCAAAAACTATTTTTGGGTTAGACAGTGTACATAGTATAATAATATGCACTAGTGTTCCTAATACATTTATATGCACCAATGAATATTTACTATACTATGCACATTACTAAATATAAAAACATTAAAAAAAATTTATCATAGCCAAGCAGTGCTATATACAATAACAAAATCATCGATGCAAAGTCACTGTATAGTGCGCACCTTGAAACCCAAAAATTTATTTAAAAAAATGTGTAGTGCCAAACACTACACTTTACAGTAAAAAATGCATTGGAGCATGTTTACTATACGGTAGCACAACAAACAAAGAAAGTTAAAAAACACTAACAACAATAGGGTTTGGGATTCAAGTCAATGAGTGGTCCCAGTCCAATTGATACCCAAAGCCCCATATACAAATACATAAAGCCAATAAATATACATTGCCTAAAAAAAGTCTCATTATGAAATAGTAGAGAGAGTAAACCCCTAATGCTAGAGTTTGCATAAACATAAAACAAAAAGGAAGCAACAAAAAAACTAGGGTTTGCAACATTGAAGGTAACTGTGAAACCCTTCTATTTTATTGAAAATGCATTGTAAATATTAATAGGATTAAATAAAAAAAATTATGGAATTTTTTAATCAATTGAATGAAGTTATATCCCTGAAATTTCTCCTCTACAGATGAATGAAGTTATATCCCTGAAATTTCTCCTCTACGATTTTGTACTCACCTACATCGGGACTCACATAAAGCTGGGTACTTTCAAAAATATGCCAACTCCAAAGCCTTCATTGGTAAATATCTACTGAACAAGTCTCCCCTTTAACTTTTGGCAAAATAATGGAATAGGGATCAGGGTTTTCTTTTATAATCTCACTTTTACAAAAATGAAAATTTTGCTCATTTTTACTTGATATTTTTACGCATCAATGATAACCAAGTATGTTGTTTCTTTTTTTACAAAAAAATTGGCTCGTAGTGTGGCCTTTAGACTTAAGTGCATCAGTACGCTACGATGACTTAAACAAATATTGAAATAATTTACAATAAAAATAAAAGTTCAAACCTCCACAATTAGAACTTTGCGAAGGAGAGTTTATTGTTGGTGTGTATCATAATTTAGTGCACTGATGCAGTTAGGATATACATGTATGCATCTATGTGGTAAATGTGAATTAAGTGCATTGGTTACTTTAAAAGGGCCTTCAAAACTCTATTCCTTTGAAGTTAGAATGTAAATGCATCCCAAAATTTCTTTTAAGAATGGAAACACATAAATTACGGTACTCCATAGGATACATAGTGATTATCCATGCACTGATGGAATTGGATGTTGTTCTCTTTGTTATAGTATTACCCCTCTTAATATTTGTTCCAAGAGAATTATTTTTGCACATGAATAATTTAAACTAAAATGACGTAATTGTTTAATACTTTGTACTTCATGCTATGCATCCTTTATATGATTCATAATAGGTATAATATGCTATGCATTCACAATTTTATGCTAATTAATTTTGTATGTGTTTATTTTGTAGGGTCATTATCCTTTGATTGTACATGGTTGTGTGAACTATGACTTTTCCCTGGGACTAACAATGCACTATATCTAATTTACCCACATTTGTATATTGGATTATATCATAGGAAATTCACATGAATAGCATTCCACATTGACATTGAGAGATAGTTGAGATTGTTTGTATGTTTGAGAAAAAAACTACCCATGAGTTTCATGGACTTCTAGGTCCATATTCTAATTCACCTAGTGGATGAGGTTGAATTAGTCATGGTGGTCTCCTGCCATTGGACTTTCTTCTTAGAGAGATACATGCAAATGTTGAAGGGGTTTGTTTAACAAAGGAAAAAACTTGAGGGGTGTATGGTAGAGGGGTACATATTACATGAGTTGTTCCATTATGCTAGTCAATACATTAAACAAATTGATGACACACTAGGTGGAACCATTTGAGATGACCAATAGGATGAGGACAAAAGGGAAGGGGAGTTGTTCCAAACGAATGGAAAAATGTGCATGATAAAGAGTAAGTCATTTCTTTTTTGTCAAATTTCCATAGAGTAACTCTTTTTTTGTTGTTAGAAATATTTGTCACTTGGGGGGCTAGAATTTCAATCGTTGGCTAAGAAACTGCAACCTAGGGGCATCTAAGCCATCAAAATCACCTAGGGATCGCACCTGACATGGGCCGCACCAACCCTTAACATGGATGGATTTTTGGGTGTCTCCTCCCGATTAAACACACTGTAAGGGTATTGAACTCGGGTCGCCTAGCAAATGAGACGCACACCTTAACTGGTTGAGCTAGCAGGAATTGACCTATAGAGTAACTCTTTACACTAACTTGATAATATATATTTTATCTCATACTATTTGTTTTGATTTCATGACTACATCAACAATTTCAGAAATTGATGCCATTAATAACTTTGTTCTTTACAATGCAGAGACAACTCAACCATGGGTTATGTTGTGTGAAGAGAAGAGAAGGAAATGGGATGCTAACAAGAAAGCATTCAGTTGTTTGAACAGTGGAAGCATGCCTTATCCTAACCATTTAAAATAAAATATGACAATGATCTATCCCAACAATTAGGTGGTTGACCGAATCAAAGAGAAATGCAGTGCATATGTTTGTTACCCACGTGGTGAAGATGATGCATTAAACATAGAAATTAGGTACAATTTATCTCTATAATAATCTCTCTCAATACAATATTCAATTTATATTATATTTTTATTAATGCTTGAGTTATTAGACATACAACACCATCCTTTGTTCTCATTTTTACAGATGCATTGATCCCATCTATTGATCATATGGAAATCATTTTTGAACGTAGGATGTCGATGATGGATGTGTCACACTTGACTGTGGAGTGGAGGTCGAATTCAACCAATCTAGTTGTGATAGCCACCATGATCAAAACCTAATAGAGGGGAAGTTAGGTTACGTTGGAAAGATACATGAGATCATGCAAGTGGACATTTCATCTTTCCAAAGTGTTATTTTTAGATCCAAGTGGTGGGAGACCTTCGACCAAAGTAATGTAAAGGAAAGTCATGATAGTGGGATAATATGTAACAATTTTAAAAAGACGTGAGATGAAAATGAGTCTTATGTTTTCCCAAAACATTGCAACCAAGTGTTTTTTTACTCAGATGTTTTGGATAGGGATTGGTGATTCACCCTAAGACATAACTCAACATAAAAACATCTTTTTGAAAACAACAATGTTATCATGCCAAGCAAGGAATATAATCAAGGAGATTGCAATGAAGAGTGATACGTACATTTTTTATTTTAACATTTATATTGTGGATGTGTTAATTTATTATGGTTATCTATAATTGGTCAATCATGTTCTTCTTTCATTTTATGATGTTGAATATGAAAAATTAACAACCATTTACAATCCATGTTGAAAATAAATTAAATTATTTTGACATTTCAAGTTCTTTAATGAATTATGAATCATTTTTAATTGTAAGATTTGCATGCTATCTCTTTTTATAAAATTAATATTGACAACTATTATCGTTAAGGTCAATTTAGTTGAAGGTCTTTTTTTACCTATTTCTATATTTAATATAGCAATTTTATTTTATTTTTATAAGTTAATCAAACAAATTGATTTACAAAATTATTAAAATGTAATATATTATTATTATCATGATTTAATATATGCAAGATTTTATTACTATTTGTAAGGTTGATATTAACAACTATTATCGTTAAGGTTAGTTTAGTTGAAGATCTATTTTATCTCATTTTATATTTAATATAAAAATTTAGAAATTTTTTCATGATTTAATAAAATATTTAATGAAACAAATAGATGTAAAAAAATAATCAAATATTATTTAGAATTGTTTCCGTGATTTAATATGCATGATATTATTACTACCTTAAAAATATTTACGAGTTCCCTAATGTCATGCACACCATTCCTATTGTCCCTACAAAGGAAGAAGTTTTTTCTTTAGATGACATAGAGTTCGGGGTTAAGCAGCTCGCAAATGGGAAAGCTAAGGACATTGATGGCTACCAAGCTGGAATTTTTAAAATCAGAGGGCAAATCCTTATCCCTCACATGCACAAGCTTCAATTTAGCAGTCAAGTAGGGCTTCCCTAAACCCTGGACGCAAAGCCTCATTGTTCCTATTTTTAAAAATGGGGATAAGAACATTCGCTCTAATTATAGGACCATTATGATTAGCCCGATTTTAGCGAAGCCTTATGGAATTATTTTGGAAAAGAAGATTAGCATTTGGCTAGAAAGTCATTGTAAAAGAGCTAAAGGCCAGGCCGGGTTTAGGGGATATCATTCAACTGTGTACCATCTTGTTACCTTTAGGATCATTGCAGAGGAGTTCCACAATACTAAAACCAATCTTTTTTGTTGTTTTGTTGACTTTAGAAAAGCTTTTGACATGGTTTCTAAGAAAAACCTTTGGAATAGGTTGGAAGAGATAAAAGTGCCTCTCGAGTTGAGGGTTGTTGCAATAAGGATGTATGAGAACGTTATTACTAAGTTTAAAAACATTGAGGGTTGGTCAAAAGAGATTAACTGCAATATCAGAGTCAAACAAGGTTGTCCCTTGTCCCCTACCCTTTTTGGCATACACATTGATAAGTTAGAATAATGCTTGGAAAAAGCAGGTTGTGTCGGCCCTACTCTCACTGGTATAGTCATCAATCTTCTTCTTTATGTTGATGATATCGTTCTTATGGCAAGGAGTCCCCATGATCTTGAAAACCAACTAAGAATCCTCAAGGATTTTTGC